>OZ025269.1:12157807-12430307 GCA_964019165.1 Mastigias papua
AGGAGAACTTTTATTTGTGTTAAAAACAAATCAAGAGGGACAATCTTTGTGCTTGACTCCCTCTTTATGAGCTAGCAGATTGTTTCTTTTTGGTGATTTAGATTAGGCTTTTTTGTTTGCCTTTGTTTGCTAGCACTGATTTGACTATTGCAATTTGATTTTCAAACATTAGGACTGCTTGTTTTATTGACTTTGAAAGCATGAGCTCCTCAGGTTTACTGATGAGTAGGTGTTCTCAATGTTTTTTATGCGACATTATATTCTCTTTCAGATATCTGATGTTATTTTTTCTCCATATGAAAATGATATAACAAATGAGCTACTGTATCCTTTTGATGTATAACCATGGTTACAGTGTCTTGTTAATTTCTGAGCTTGTACCAATTCCATGTAATTTGTTAATAAGACTTTATCATCCAAACTTCCTCAATGGCCTTCTCAGAATTTCATCAGTAAATGAGCATTTGAATCTCTCACAAGCTGCTGTATTTTGGGTTGATGATTTTCTTGTCAGTATGTATAGAGTGGTTTTTTGATATCCTGGATTGCTTTGAAATTGCTGCATATGTTTAAAGGTGTTTTGTTCATATCCCAACTTTGATGTTGATTGCTTGGTTGAATTCATCTTTAAGCAAGGAAGTATTAGCAAATTATGTACTTCACCTTATGGGCATTTATCTGTGATATCAAGCACAGCTTTGTATCTTATCAGTAATACCTTGGAATCTCAATTTGAGATCTGTTATCTTATTAGTAAAGCACTATTTGCGAAGTGTTTCATATCATAATTACCTGTTGCAAGCTATATAGTCAGGAAAGGGAAATTTCATGCGTGAGACATCACATAGGAAAGATGGGGGGGGGGGGGAGAGAATCAGTCTTATTATCATATTTTGAAAGGCATTAGGATTGTGTTAGTTTGTTTTATCATTCTTCTTAATCAGTGCTATAATAAGAATGGATGCTAAAAGACAATAGTAGTGCTCTATGCAGAGATGGACATTTGGAGGAGCAATGCCAGGGAAGGGTCTAGGGAGGCGAAAGTTTATTTATAAAAAAGTGACATTTGTCTTCAGTTTCTTCAAGGCTTGGCTCCCATGCTCCCTTAGTCTGGTTGCCCCCCTCCCCAATAAACAGCCAAGTGCCTGCTGGGTCTATGCTATGCAAACTTTATGTGTAAATTGCATTTCCCCCACATTTTGGAAACCTGCTTTGGCAAGTGAACAGCTATAGTCGCAACCCATTAACCAATTAATTTTCATTGCGACTTGTGCTTTAAGTTTAATGCTTCTTCATTGCCATTGATTCTTTACTTCATTTATAGCTGACAGAGTGATAAAAGTGAACAAGAATCAATATATTTGGTCTTCGTGTTTTGTACGACATTCATCGGTTAATACCAGAATAGCCTTGGGTAAGATTAGTTGTGGAAAAATAACATAATTGTTTTGCCCTTTGTCTTCTTGAACATATCGTAATCGATTATGTAGAAAATAACATAATCGTTTTACTTTTTTGAAGTACTAGTTGATCTTTCACACAGTTTGAGACAATTTGTCTCCAGTGAAATATTTCATGTTATATTCACATATAATTTGTCTATTCATGTTATATATTTCATGAGTATTAGCCTTGCGTTTGCACGAAGACGATGATGAATACGGTATGATTTCACTACGCTTATGAATACGGTATGAAATGAATACAGTATCTTGTATATGCCCCCTATCTGATATGATTTCATACCGGATCGATGCTGAAACTGTTCTTTCTATTATCTCTGCAGGCCGCACAATCGATCCGGTATGAAGTCATATCAGATTGGGGTATTTGCACGTTAATGTATTCACTTCATACCGTATTCAAAAGCGTATTGAAATCATACCGTATTCAAAAGCGTATTGAAATCATACCGTATTCAAAAGCGTATTGAAATCATACCGTATTCATAAGCGTATTGAAATCATACCGTATTCATAAGCGTATTGAAATCATACCGTATTCAAAAGCGTATTGAAATCATACCGTATTCATCATCATCTTCATGTAAACGGAAGGCCAATATAGTATGAAAACATATCGGATTCACATGAATCCGATACCTTGTAATTGGGGCCTAAGATTCAGATATCTTAGATTTCCCGACGTTTTAACTGTATCACATTTAACTTTAATCAGCAGACGTATGTTTAATTATTTGTATTTTATCTGAACAGTTTAGTTTATGTGCATTTCAAGTCTTCCATTTGATACATGGTCTGACATTGTGGTTGATATGTCTTAGTTTTATAAATGTCCACTTGATGTCGTTTGGTACAGATGTATAATTTTTTTGACTGCGAATAGCTTATAAGTTTCAATACTTACATGCATAGTCGGTTCCGGCAGAGTCTCAAAGAGAAGTCATTTTCTAAAGTTATTGTTAGTCATTCATGTTCTTATTTTCACCTTGTTTGTTTCCTGTTGAATGTTTGTTTATGTTCTTGCTGTTTTGTTTTTCTTTTCACTTGCCTTTGGATATGTCTCCTTTTTGATTTTAGAGCTTGGCAACTTTTCACCGCTAGTTTTAAAACCTCCCAAATATAAATTATTAGTATAGCACTCTAGCCAACTTACTCAAACGTTTGTGAATACTGTGGTGTATTTTTGCCAATCCTTCCTTATGCCCTAAGTTGATCTTAAGCCAATGCATCACGTCTTATATGCAACTCTAGTTTGCCAAAAGCTCCTCACATATAATTTGTCCAGAATAAATCTTGACCGCAGAAAGATATTACATGCGCATTCAGCTGGGAAGAAAATCCACTAGCTGCAAGTAAGCATGCTTTCGCCCAGTCATACATTTGAAATCAGTGAGTTATTATATGGCATTGTGGCATTTGCATTGAGAAAGGATTGTGCCTACAAAATCCCTGCTTAAAATGTCATTGTAGTTCACTGAGAAACGTGTTAGAGGTGTGGGTGCGAGATACCCCCCTACTATCAAGTATAGTCAAATAGAAATCAGAATAAAAGAACTGAGTGTTACAGAGTCACAAAGCTGTGTATATACTGATGTGACATTGAACAAATATATGAAAAGGTAATGAAAAACGATAAAGATTAAAGGATATTTTATGGGGGATTTTCTTGATTCGTTACAACCCTTTTACCAGTCTTCTGCCTTTGTTGTGCCCGTATTCTGCCCTCTCTTCACTTTTCTCCTACCGTTCTTCTACTCTTCAGTACCTCTCCGATACCATTTAGACACGATAGTCATTCACGATGTGGTAAGGGATGTTCAGCTTTGATGAAATATATGCAGACATGCCAGGGTTCACACAGGCCAGGAAAAATCAGGAGAAAACTGTGTTTTTAAGGACAGTCAGGAAAAGTTAGGAAAAGTCAGGAAATTTTATTGAAACTTGAAGAAAGTCAGGAAAAAGTCAGGAAGCTTTATTATCCATGTGAGTAAATTCACAATTGCAAAAGGTCGGGAAAAATATTGGGCAAGATGTGTATGAACCCTGCATACATACAAGCTCAGATGAGAATTTCTACCTGCACTCGACTACACATATTATTTTGGCTAGCGGATCCTGACGAGTGTGTCTGTGCTTTATTTGAAAGTCGCCCGGCCTAGTGTTTTGCAGACTGTATACTACAAGTAGTATACTCTTGAAGTAGGAAAAGTTTTTAAGAACTTTTGAGTCTATGATTATAAAAAAATTAACAACATCGAGCAAAGTTATCTAAGTCTTATAAAAAGAAAGAGTGGGTTGAAACATTACTTCTTTGATGCATTTTTCTAATACAAGGTTTTCAATAGTTTCTTGCCGCATTAGATCTGATGTATAATTTCCTGTAGGGTAAGAACTTTACTCTGCCTTTTTAGAAAAGATCCCTAAATATTGATATGTCATCATGGCTTCACGTTTCTTTATAAGCCAGCAAAGTATATGATTAGCCACACAGTCCAATTGGTCATTTTCAAAGAGGAAGTTTACGTCAGTGTAGGCATTGAAATTACGTCTCTTCTTGCAATTTTCTGGGAACTAATAGCGACAAACCCGCAAGTTAATTTTTGAGATTAACTATTGTCGTTGCGTATTTGTCTTACGAGAAAAAATGGTGATTCCTATGCTGGAATGCACGTGATGCTAGTGATAAAAATTACTTTTATAGTTCTCGTTATATGATATGGGTCACCTGATTCCGGTTGAGTCCATCATTGTATGTAGTAGCGGGAAACTGGAGATTACATCATTAAAGTGCAGCCCAGGATTATTAAAAGTTAACAGTGACATGAGTCTGTGTCATTTAATTGTTGATCCGAAACTTCACTATTTTCCCTCTGTAAGAATTAATTATAGGAAAAATTATTGTAACCCTATGGTTAACAAAATTTTCTTAAAAACATGCTATAACGATTCAAAATCAGTACACTGCTAGAACATGCTCAGACTTAGGTGAATATTTTATCGAGCACTGAACTGTTCACATTCTTTTGGCAAGAAGTTGTGACGATTTGGTTAGTAAACGTTAACGTTAGCATTCATTTCTTTAGATTTAAAGTAGCCCAGCCGAATATATATATATATATATATATATATATATATATATAGATATATATATATATATATATATATATATATATAGGCTTGAAGGCTTGTTCCGAAACGTTTGAAATTGCGTAATTTTATATTTTATTTCTTGAATTCTATATATATATATATATATATATATATATATATATATATATATATATATATATATATATATATATATATATATATATATATATATATATATATATATATATATATATATATATTTATATGAAGAGATCAAAGGAAAATAAAATGCAACATACATACTCAATTGCGCGACCATCGGTTTCATGTGTTTTGCACGATCGCCAGGCATAAAAATCAAATAAAATCTTGAAAATAAAATCTTTGATAAAATAGTTCTTTTATAATCTTTAATCTTTTTTCTTTTCTTTTATCTTTAAATCGTTGATAATCTTTTATATTTTATGAAATCTTTTATACCTGACGATTGTGCAAAACACGTGAAACCGATGCTCGCGTAACTGAGTATGTTGCATTTTATTTCCCGTTAATCTCTTCACATCTATTATGCTCCGCCACTGGATTGAGCACTTTTAGTTAAGTAGGAAAAGCAACTTTTTGTGTATACATTATATATGTAATAGGAATACTAACATAAGAAGCTGTCATTTTTGATTCAGCATTTTGGAAAAAGTTCTATCATATTGTGCTCTTCCAGGTCTATCGAATGGTATATTAATGGTTGGTGATGAAAACAGAAGTGAGAGGCATCCGTTTGTCAAGACAAGTAGGAGCGATGTTCTTGCTTTGAGTTGCAGTAAGCTGGTGGGCTATCATGACTTTGTTTACATTGTTGTGCTATGTAAGAAATATCTGTTGGTCTGACAAAGTGCCAAATTTGAAGATGTACAGCTCGAACAAAGTAGTGCTTGGAACAGAACTCTTACTTCCCTGCGGAATATCTATATAGTGTTGTTAAGGAGCGGGGTACGGCAACCGTTATGCTGGTTTCCAATGTTGTCGTATTACTGGTGGGAATATTAGCAATACAATATTAGCAATAGCGTGTGTGTGTGTGTGTGTGTGTGTGTGTGTGTGTGTGTGTGTGTGTGTGTGTGTGTGTGTGTGTGTGTGTGTGTGTGTGTGTGTGTGTGTGTGTGTGTTTGTGTGTGTGTGTGTGTGTTTGTGTGTGTGTGTGTGCGCGCGCGCCCTTGTTGTACGTAGACCACATATGGAAAACCCATAATGCCAAATGCTTCTTTTAGAATCACATTTACGAATGTTTGTGGAGGGAATTTCCGAATTTTTCCATTTTTTCAACTTAAGAGGTCTGATGATAACCTGATGATTAATCAAAATTTATTGACAAATTCAACCTGCAGCTAAATTCGGCTGCAATCCGTTAAAAAGTGGGAATGAAACGTCAACTATGTTTATAATGCATTTACCTATGGTACGGAATTGTAAATCTCTTTACTATGCATAAAGAGCTCTCACGATAGAGCAAAACGCGCAGAAGAAATTTACAGGCTGGTTTTCATGTTTGCTACTATATAACAAACTTTTGTCCGTATTGAGCTTTAAAAAGCTGCCTTAATGTTCTATTTGCATTTATGGGCACGAATATTGTCTTATCTGTGGTATGTATTCTAGCTTGGTTTCAATTCCGCTGTTAGTAAGATATGAAGGTTATAGTCTGCCCTTGAATAGTTTATAAGCCCTCTTGGTTGTCTCTGTGACTATTTACCAGTGACGAGGATGAAATATCTTCCTGGTGAATGAAGGTTGAACCTGCAAGGTATGTTTTCATTATAGCTATAGTTTGATTCATAGTCTTTTTTCCTATTAGACTTGCACTTTGTACGCTGGCTCGAGGGACGGTTTCATCCGTTGCTGTGATTGTCGGAGAATGGGCATTGTGGCTACGGCTAAGGCAAAGAAGTCAATCGATGATTTGAAGATGTTACGAAATGAAGTTCATCTCTTAGTTAGCACAATGGCCGGTCATGTAAGATTCTTTATATTTTCTCGTTTAAACTATTTTGCTTGATATTGCACTTTTTGACGTTCGATGCATGCAAAGTGAAGAAGTGATCTTCGTCATCCTTCATCATCATCATTAATTTATTCTAAGTGAGTATATTCAATGTACCAAAATAGCTATATTGCAGGTAATTTAAGCCTATTGTACAGTATTTACAATTTGAATGAAGTAAATATTTGAAATATACAACAAATTTTAGAAGGAAAAAATGATAATGAAATGACTAAATAACTAAATGATATAGAAATTATACAATTAACACAGAAGTCGGGTATATTGATAGAAGCCCAGTTATTGGGCTATATATTCCATAACCGGCAATTGCATTTGTATGAGTGTACGAGTGTCACGAATAAGGAAGCTGTTTAGAATAGTTCCTACAATCATTATTTACTGTATTGCTGTATATGATGGCATGCTTTGATTATTTTATCTCTTGATCATGTAATGATTCAATTTGATAGAAAGATGTATTCCATACAGATAATTCCAAAACCCGTTATTGCCCTCTTGTATGACTCTTCCTTGTATGAGCTTTCGTATTAGAATCCATCTCTACTTGATTCAGATTTCAGATTTCGGATGCGAAGTGAGTGTTCTCAGTCCTTATTGGATTCGGATGCGAAGTGATTGTTCTCAGTCCTAACCTGATTTGTGAACCCTCGGATGTAGATTAGGAAGAATCCGAGATCCGAAAAGCTAAATTCGAACGTATATGGAAAGGGCCTTTTCCCTGTCTGAGAACTCTGTTGCACATTTATAGATTTCCCAGTAAAGTTGTGTTCACCGAATCCTATCTCTTTTTAGCTTGAATTATGGGATGTACGGACCTGGAAGCCTGTTTTAAGCTACAATGGCCATATGAACACTCATTCTCTATTGTCAATTGAGACTGACGCAAATGAAGACTTTCTTGCAGTAGGTAAGACAGTTGAATCGTGTGTAGTGTTAAACCTCGACGGATTAGTGAATTGTCAAACGAAATTTGCGCAGGATAAAATCCAGAAGTATCCAGCAGTTTGGATGTCGTGTTCAGGACTCTAGAGATTACGTGCGGTTTTTTATTTCAAAATATTGTTCTCGAAAAATGAGGGAAAGGACTGTGCCTCAACTGCCCCCAACTGAATGTGTAGTTGCGAAGGGCACTCTGTCCATAGTTCTACTGACTATGATAGTTGACGACCAATACGGCTTATGTTTGCGATCTGGCAGTAAAGGACTTCGTGACGCTAGGGTAACGAGTGATATTTGGTTTTGAACTGGTCCGCAAAATATCTAATTTGAAATACTGAAATTGAATTATGAAATAAGATGAAGAGCTAAAGTATCCTTAAATTTTGTTTATATGTATCATCATAAATAAACTGAGATTCATTTATTGCATCGTTTGAATTCATTTGTCAGCCAAACCCTCCACAAACATAATTTTCTGCTACTACTAGAAGCTACTACATAACTTGCATCTGGTACCCAGTTCCAGTATTCTATTCCAGTGCTCGATTCCAGTAATCCATAACAGTATTTTTCCCAGTAACAAATTACCAAAGAATGCAATAGACGTTACACACAGTTCTGTTTATAACAATATACTGCGCAATATCGCTTAAAGCTGCAAGGAATATAAGAACAATGTACAGCTCAGTCCGGAGCTAAATTTAAATTTATATTTAAATTTGTTTGGTAAGTAAAATAGAAATGTGACTTTCATTTTTTTGTTTTGATTGTTTTAAGCTGCGGAGAGGCCATGAGGCCTATAGCAGAGCTTATCTTGCTATGTGTTTTATCATATCGTATGTTTGTGAATTGCATCCAAAACTATGTGATCATCTGGAGCTGGCATAGTCGGCCTTGCTCATTTCTTTATGCCAATTTTATCGTGCATCTTATCCGAGACGTCGCATGCTTTCATATGTGCCAGTTTAGTCTTCCTATAGGTTAAACCAAAGCTACGTATGTTTGACATGGCTTGTAAATGATCTTCTTTTTATTTCAGTTGGAGAGGATTGCATAGCAAGAATATGGGACTTAAAGACTGCAGGTTGTTTGAAAGAATTACCAGTTATTCGTTTTAACGGAGCTGGGGAGCCGACAAGGCCATCAGTGGTGTTTCTTGACCAAGTTGCACGCTCCAGCATATGTAGTGGATTTTTATACGGGGTTGAGGATGAATTATATTATTATGATTTATAGGAAGAATCCATGCTCTTTGAGTCCTTGAGACTAGACGCCCTTGGACAATGATTTATGGTGCAATGTAAATTCCAGGAAATTCATATTGCCACCCTCTCTCGTTTACTGAATTTCGAATCAAAAATTTAACAGATGTATCTTCATTGGAAATATTTTCAATCTGTTGGGGAACGTGGAAAACATTGCTTAGGTTTGGTAACAGGATCGTGTTGTTCACAAATCCCTAATTTGTTGGATCCTCCAGTTATACATGTTTTATAATAAGGTCACTTTATAAGAAGCCATGTGTGAAAGGCCAAACATGTCTAGAAACTTGGTGTTCGTACCACCATTGTTTTATTTACTCTTCAAAAGGAAACCCAAGTTCAACTTGTGCTTAGCCTATTTCAATAAAGTTTTGTGTTTGGTAAACCCAGCCAATTCGGGTTGAATTGGAGTTTTCCATTCATAGAACATTATGCATGTTGCAAGAATTCAAGAAATCAAAGCAGAACTGTGCAATAGCTTCATTTGCTTCTTTCTGTTGTTTGTTGGCAGCCATAATTGCTTATGATTGCATGCAAACCATCCCAGAATTTAACTTTAAAACTTTAATAGGAAATGTTCAGAAAGCTGTGTATCCAGTGTGGCAGCAGTTTTTTTTGTTGCTCGCACTAAATTATCTTTTTCCCCGAAACATAAAGAATATCTGAAAAGCGCATTTGATAACTCTTCTGGAGTGTGGTAGAAAGGGCAAAAATAGGCCTGAATCTAGCTGTGAAGCACATTCGTTGTCGATTTCGTAAAATCTACTGGTTTATGCGATATATAAAATTTAAATGTGTTCAGAGGTTTATGTTGGCCGAGCGTCCATACGGTAAATCTTGCAATCTTTTCTTATTCAAACAGTTTTCGCTTTAATTTTTTATATTTTTTAATTTTGTCATAAACTTGTTCTCAAGCGAAAAAGATGTGCGAAAATTAAGCTAAATTTTTCGTTAACTTTTTTAAAACGAAAAGAAGTAAAAGAGTGAATTAATATTTTCGTAGACTTTGTTTTTGAACGAAAAAAGTAAGATAAAATAAAATATATATATTTCTGTAAACCTTTAAGCGAGAAAACAGTAAACTAAAATTAAATTAAATTTTCGTTGTGGCCGAGGCGTGCCATTGCCGAGATGTGCCATGTGCCCCAGAATCATTCTCTCTCCTTATTGTTTTGATAATTCTATGTGTTGGCTAAAACTGGCAGAATGAAAAGATGATTGCAGCCTCTAACAGGATCTTGAGACATACATGAGACGGAATAACCAGGAAGGAACTTTCAGCTGTTATCAAAGAGAAGTACCCTCAATGTACAGTTGGAGTTTACGAACACTCTTTCGAAGAAATTACAGTACTTTAACATTTGATATGTAGACGTTGCTATGGCCCATGGCGCATTTCAGGCACTTAGGCCTGAAGATGACTGTGGACATGGACTATGCGTGAGGCAGAATTACCGGCGTAGGGAACTTTTAGATATTGCGCTTGGGTACTAGCATTAAGTTACTAACGATTGGCTCGAAGCGTTCTTTCTTTTGGGTCAGTTTGGAGTGCCAACATTGCATCTGGCTCTCGGCCCATTGGGACTTACATCTGTAATTATTGCATACATAGTGTCTCTAGGGGTATTTAACTTGTGGTTTGGTTTCGTATTTTCTTATTTAAGTCACGGTAACCAAGAATCCTTCCTACTCTTCATCTCTTTTTTGACTGCAGCTTCGATCTCCGTGATATCCACAGCGCATTTTCTTACGTCTCAGAAAGTATTGCTGCCTGTATAACCTCTCTTTGAACATTTGAATACTGCTCTCTAATGAAGTGAGGGTGGATTCCGTGTAAAACTCACGCCGGGGGTACGCCAGTAGCTCCTCAGGTGTATGCCAACGTTCATGATAAGAGCAGTTACTCATAGAGCATGGCACCAAGTCATAGCCAAGCAGATTGGTGATTGTAATGAGGTGTATTGTATTAGTTGTCTATATATGGTTTTATTTTCTGATAAGAACGAAATGTCTAAAGAGGCAGAACAGCATTTAATTTAAGCTAATTCCACGCCAGTCATCTTCAGGCCTAAGTGCCTGAAATGCGCCATGGGCCATAGCAACGTCTACACATCAAATATTAAAGTACTGTAATGTCTTCGAAAGAGTGTTCGTTAACTCCAACTGTACATTGGGGGTATTTCTCTTTGATAATAGCTGAAAGTTCCTTCCTGGTTATTCCATCTCACATATGTCTCAAGATCTTGTTAGAGGCTGCAATCATCTTTTCATTCTGTCTGTTTTAGCCAACATCTAGGATTAACAATAAGGAGAGAAAATGATTCTGGGACACGTGCCTCGGCCACAACGAAAATTTAATTTAATTTATTTCACTTTTTTCTCGTTTAAAAATGTCTACAAAAATGTATTTTTATTTTATTTTGCTTTTTTTCGTTCAAAACCAGATTTACGAAAAATTTAATTTCACTATTTTACTTCTTTTCATTCTAAAAAATTTACGAAAATTTAGTTTAATTTTTGAATAATTTTTTCGCTTGAGAACAAGTTAATGAAAAATTTTTAATAAAAATTAAAAGTATAAAAAATTAGAGAGAAAACAGGGCTGCCACCAAATCAGGGAAAATCAGGGAATTTTATTCTCGATCATGGAATATCAGGGAAATAAGAGAGATTCTTCGAAAAATCAGGGAAAATCAGGGAAATTGTTCCGATTGTTCACAAGAAAAATATCATGTATTATCTGCTTCTATCGCATTCTTTGGCATATTTTACAACTCCTAATTCTACTGATCGTCACTTTACTTGAATCTTGGTAGGCGATAGCACTGATTTGTTCAAATTATTCAGACACTGTATGGGTTTGGAGTTGAGCTAGGAATTCCAGAAAGTTTTGTTTCTTTTGATTTTCAATACTTCTCACTTGCGTGTTTTTCAAAGTAAAAGAGGTACAAATATCTCAAACGTTATAATTTTGGGTTTTTCCAATGATTATTGGCAGTATGTGATCTATTTTGTTTTAAGGAAAAGTTGGTTTATGGTGGATTTTGTTGTAGTCCCAACAGAAAGAGCAATTTTCATGCCATGTTTCATGTAAGGGCTAAGGGGTTGTATCTCAACATTTGAATGGAAATTAGAGTTTTATGCCCCACAACTCTTTAGCACACGCCCATCATCAGCTTCTTTCCACCTCAAAACCAGTACTTTCTTAGAACTGAAATATAAGAAGACAAGCACAACTCTGTGTTTTATCAAGCTAGCAATGACGACGAGAACGATAACCATAACGATAGGTGATAGTCGTATCGTTTCCGTTATCGTTGTGGTAAATTTAACTTAAGCTTTGATACCGGTAGGGCTAGCCGGATTTACGCAAATCACGGCTCTGTGCTGTGTGAATCACCTTGTTTTCATTACACTCGCGTGTACCAATCCACAAAAACTAATTAACTCTTTAGATATGGCTGGAAACGATGTGAATGCTGCTGTTTTTATGGCACGAAATATGAATGTTATAAACGACCAAGAAATGGCTCTTTTGGATAATGTTAATAGGCCCAATGGAAATCTTATTATACCATACTGGCAATATGAAAAATTCGATCTGGATGAAATGTCTAACGATGAATGTAAATCTGAATTCCGATTTGAAAAAAGGGACATATTTAACCTAAAATATGTACTTCATGTCCCAGAGGAAATAATCACATACAATAGACTAAATGTTGATGCAACAGAAGCCATCTGTATACTCTTGAAGCGTGTTGCATACCCCTGCAGATATTCGGATATGGTTCCAAGATTTGCAAGACCAGTCCCCGAAATTTGTGTTATTTGCAATACTGTAATGAGAAAGTTGTATGAACAATGGAGTTTTCTACTAACTTCGTTTGATCGAGAACTGTTGTCTCCGGCAAATCTTCAAAAATATGCAGATGCTATTCATGCTAAAGGTGCACCTTTAACAAATTGTTGGGGATTTATAGATGGAACTGTGAGGGCCATATCCAGACCTAGCAGAAATCAGAGAGTGTTATACAATGGACACAAAAGGGTGCATGCCATCAAATTTCAGTCTGTGGCTACGCCAGATGGGTTGGTCGCGTTTCTTCATGGACCATTTGAAGGAAGAAGGCACGATAGTGGGATGCTGAGAGAGTCTGGCCTCTTGCAATTACTTGAAGAGCATTCTTTTTCCCCTAATGGGGACATAATGTGCATTTACGGGGACCCTGCCTATTCCCTTCGTCCACATCTCCAAGCTCCATTTAGAAATGCAGCACTCACAGAAGAACAGCAAACCTGGAACCAGAGGATGAGCTCGACCAGAGTCAGTGTAGAGTGGCTATTTGGGGACATCATTAATTATTTCAAATTTCTTGACTTTAAAAAAAATTTGAAAATCCAGCTAAGCTCGGTAGGAGAAATGTATATTGTATGCACATTGTTGAAAAATGCAAGGAATTACTTGTATGGAAGCAGTACTTCAAATTTTTTCCAAGTTGATCCACCAAACATAGAAGATTACTTCAAACAGCTATAATTTTATGTCGAAAATATAGCATAATATCTGTATTTCGTGTATTGTCGCACTCTGCATGGTCAGTTTATTTAGTCAACAGCTTGCATTCCAAAGAGGTAAATGTTACGCTTAAGAACAGAATACCACTTATTTAGAGCAACTTTATGAATCATAAATTCGAACACTTTATACAAACAAAATCAAAGAGAACTACAAAGTTGCTAAATTCTTTTGGAAAATGTCACTTTCCTACTGCACTATCTCCTAATAATGTTAGCATTAATGCTTTCTGTTCTTCTAATTGATTTGAAATTTGTAATAACATCTGGTTTTGTTTTTTAATATTACTGCAAATGGAATCGAAACGTCTTTCCACGTGGTCTCTATACCAGTCTCTCTCTTTCTCTTTGTATTCTCTGGCCTTGACTTTCTCCTCTAATGCTCGTTCTTTCAACTCAAAATCCCTTCTTTGCCATTCAACGCCAAGTTTTAGTTTTTCATTCAGGTATTCAAACGTATCCTTTTGAACCCTTCTCGGTCTCTTTTCTTTCCCTCTGTCACCGTCACTTGCCTGCCTTTTAGAAGACTCTCCCATAGTCTCCATTGACATCCTCCTCATCTCAAGTCCTTTTTCAGCATTCAAAGCCGTTTTATCTGCCCTCTGTTTCGCTATAGTTTCTCGTTCAAGATTAGCTGTTTCGAAAAGTTCTATTAATTCGTCAAGCAGCTTTTCGATATCAGATATACGGGAGAAATTCCGCTTGCTCTCTCCTCCTGTCTATTTTTTGCTTTTCGTCTCTCAAAAAGAAATTGGAAACGCTCCCGTGTTGACCTCTGGCTGACATCAAACTTTGGCATCTCTATTACACTCAGTGCCTCTGCGATTTTTTTCCATTTCTCCCCTCTCTCTGAACTACCAGCTTTGGTCATCCATATTTCAGAATTTAGGACTTCTCGCAGGAAAAGTTCATCGTGACTACTGGTCCACTTAAAACGTTTCCTAAATGAAATAGAAAAACTAGAGCTAATGCATTTATATAGAGTAAATATTTTCTACAAGTTAAATGAAATTACGTCCTCAAATCAGAATCCCACGAAAGAGTGTTTTGTTTAAGGAAAATACTCAAGAAACAAATCAGAAACAAAAAAACTTACCCACTTGTCGTCGAATTCAATGGTATTGAACTTGGTGAAGCCATATCTATTCTTTGTTTCGGTTTAAATTCCCAAACCTTGTAGCACGGTCCTAACGTTGTCAGAGAACGATAGATCTGTTTTCTATCGTACTAGAACACTAGGTGAAAACGATAACGTCAGGGGAATCTCCACGAGCGCGTGCGCACTAGGCCAAAGTAGCCTCCTACCGTTATCGTTATGGTTATCGTCGTGCTTGCTTAAACTCTCTAATGGCAATCCTGGAAAGGAAACCGTTTGAATTAGAAAATATTTTGAAATTTACGGAATGGCAAGCCTCAGCCAATCAGATTTTCAGAACTTATGCTGTCAGTTACTTGATCCTGTCTCGAATCACTGCAAACCAGTAAAATCCCTCCTGGCATGTTTTTGACTTGCCACTTGTCATGCGTCTCACAATGAATCTGAATAAACTTCTGTAGGTGTCATATTGCAGCACTAACAAGATTCAAAAGCTTTGGGCAGCCTCCAGCAGGTTCTTGAATCCTCAATACAGATAGGTTTTCAGAATGCAGCACGACGTAAGCTATGAAGCTGAGCAGGGTCCATCCCAAAGACGATCTTCTGAACACAGATCAGTACCTAGAAATGAACGCTTTATTCCAGTGACTTCTCCAGTCCTTATTGATGGGCTGATTTTTGCATGTTCGGTTCTTCATTGCATCGTTGGATCCTTGCTGGTGATCATTGGTGTTATATCGCTACCAATTGTGCCACATTTCACCTCTTCCATAGCATTACCAATATACCCCGGATCAATAGTAAGTATACTGTTTTTGTTGGATACCAGTAGACCAAAAAAAGTGATCTATGAAACATCAAAGTATTTTATATCTAGCAAAGCTTGTTTATTGCTGTGACTGCATATAAGGGTCTTTGAATGTTTTATAAGAAGTCATATATGAAAAGGGTCTTATCTACAGAAATTTTCTCAAGGTTGCATGGTTGTTCTTACTTAAGCGAAGGCCGGTTGTTGGACACTGGTACAAAACCGCAGTCTAATTAACACTGCGTCAAAAAACTTCCTTGTTTAAATTCACAAAAGTTTTATTGCTCCTGCATCAGTGAAATGTATCGAGCCTCATGCACTTTCGTTTTAAGTAGGGTTAGGACAAACTAAAGGGTTTGAAAGCTCACTATGGCATAATTAAATCACTCCAAACAGATGAGTTTGACCATAGTCATAAGAGAGAACTAGTATCGTTTCTCTTATGACTATGTTTGACCTGCAAGAGCCAAATGCGTTGTCTAATGTTACAATGGCTACTGATTCATTGACGCTGATCAGCTGTTTGTAAGTGACTTAATAACATGACCCAGTATTCGTTTTCTATAAGAATATGGTTTATAAGAAAGTGGTACCCAAAATTCCAGAAAATTCAGTGCTGGATGTTTGAGACCTAGGAGTGTCTATAAGTTTATATACATTTTAAGTCCCACATTCTGAACTTTCTTAGCTTTTCGAGCAGTCGAGTACTTCTTATAAACCACTTTCTTATAAAAAAAGACATGAATTCCATCCCTATTAGCTAAAGAGAATTAGGAAGCAAGTTTCTTATATTGCAGTGAAATTCGCATGTAACTTTTATTGTATAGAGGAGCTTTCATTGAAAATTACAATGTCTATAGCACCCTGTCTTAAAACTTAGCACTATTAAACGTATTTTATAAGAAACTCTTCGCTCAGTACTAAAACTTTCTTAGGACTTTCTTATAAAGAATAGTCCAGGTTGTGTACACTACGGTGCTATAGAGACAGACAGACAGACAGACAGACAGACAGACAGACAGACAGACAGACAGACAGACAGACAGACAGACAGACAGACATACACACATACATACATACATACATACATAGACACAGACAGACCGAAGCAGACAGACAGACAACAGACGGGTAGGCAGACAGGCAATACACAAAAGTAACTGAAATACATTGATTTTCCTAGGAAATATATGAAAATTCAACAAAGAGATTATTGGTTTGCATTGAGATTTGAATGCCAAGTGTGACTTATGTGTAATATCTTAGGCCTCAGAAACCCCTTTCTTACCATAATGAGCAGTCGTATACTCTCTTCTTAGAAGCCACTAATAGAAGATGCCAAATGTACGGATGGTAGGAAGTATAAATGACTGAATGTGAAATCTCTTATCTCCTTAGATCAAGGGATATTGAGGTATAAAATTTTGCATGGTCTCTGCCCTGAAAATCTTTGCCATATATTTTTTTGTTGAAAGATCCATGATTTCTGAGCATGGAACGAGAAATCATAAAGATCTGCAAATTCGGAAAGTTGGGCTTGAGTATGCAAAGAGCAGTTTCTATTACTCTGGTGTCAAAAACTGAAATGATATGCATGACAACATTCGAGAACAAGAGTCTATCGCTCGTTCTATATAGAAAGTATCTAATGAACCTAGAGGACCCAAACACGACTTCATTTGAGTAGTATGCTTATTATCTTACTCATTTTCCATTTTTACCTTTAACTGTTTATTTTTGTCATGCTGAAAGGTTGTGCGTGTATAAATATTAAATTAAATGAAAATGAACTTTTTTTGTATAATCAATCACTGAACACTGTGCTTTTCTTAGGCATTTCTCACTTTTCTTCCGTGTTTAAACACACTCAAAGTTTACGCGACACAACACAGAGGGGACTAAATAACAATGGTCTACAGTCCCTTGGCCAATCAAGACGTAGAACACAATGCAAGTTCATACACTATAAAAGAAAGCATGAGAAATTGCACTCAAAACATCCGCGAACAGCGAGGCCCTGAAGAGTGCACAGTACTATAACGAGGGCCATTGTATACGTCTCTCTTATAGACAAGTGCTACATTAGAGAGCAGTATTTGAATGTTCAAAGAGAATCATTGTATACAGGCAGTAATACTTTCTGAGACGTAAGAAAATCGATAAATTCTTGTGTACTTGCAAGTTCTCTCTTCACCGATGATCTCTTTGGCTTACTTTGTATATATTTCCTTTCTTTATCTGTGCATTCAAGAGTCATATTTTTGTGTGGCCAATGGCTGCCTGTGTTGCACTGTTGTGTTAGACAAACTCAAGCATGTGTCTTTCAGTGTTACATTTGTGAGTGCCCGTGAGCTTGTGTAACACTATTATTATATGCAAACTCAAATATTCTCACTAAGAAAGTCTTAAGAAAGTTTTAACACTGAAATCATGGAAAAGCAAAGGAAGTTTCAATACTCGGCCAAGAAACTATCTTGTATATAACATGATGTGTAACACTTATGCGCTTGTTCCATAAGGAAACTAATACAAGGCCAAACCTAGAAATTCCTTATTTGGACCTCTTTCAACCTATAAACCATTTACTACAAGATTACACAAATTTTGTACAATTTGGCATCATAATTCTCGATTGAATGAAGTGATAGAAATATTCGAAATTAAAAACTTTCCTATTGATTTTGTCATTAGTAATAAAAAGTTCCTAGATTTGTTGATCGTCTACATGTAGGTTCCAAATAAAGCGGTTCATTTCAAAAAATAAACGTTGTATGCAGTTAAAGTTAAGGAATAATTAAGGAGCTAACAGTATTACCATGTTATCAAGAGATTCAAAATAAAGAGCTTTAAGAACTAGGCACTTAGTTGAGTTCCTTACACTAGACGTTTCTACACAGGTTCCAATAGCTTCCATTGCTCTGCTTTTTTATGCTATCTCTCTAACTAAGAAGCTATGAGCACTAAGAAACTTGTTAAAAAGTGTCCTGTCTTTAGGTAAACAAGAAAATTAAGGAGCTGAGTATCAATTTCGAATCTTGTTTCGTAGAGGAATTAAAGTGTAGTGTCTACAGACAGTTAACTAGTGAGCTCATTTGATGTTCATATGATTTCATTTTATCTTATACTAATTATACATAGTAAAGTAACACTTAAGCTTCCCCTCCAGCTATTTGCCAGTAAATTTGGGCCCATCCAGAAAGTCGGTACTCTTTAAGGCCAATGGGTGGACATAGTCAACTGGGTTTTTACGTGCTTGGGTTGATAAATGGACAAACAGGATTGGAGGTCCAGCCAGCAATTCGATATGAATGTCTCCCTCACTATCTTCATCCCATATATGTCCAATAAATGATCGAAGTTCAATCTCCCTCCCTAAAGAATTTGAAAATTAAGAAAGGAAATAAAACAAAAATCCTTTAATGCTTAAATTGCTGCTGCCTCTCTTCTGTCAATGACCTTTCTATAACGAATAGATCTCCTCGCATTGTGCGATCTTTCAGGGCAATCTGAATTTATCTCAAAATAGGGTTTTCTGCTTGTATTTTTGGTTGTATTCTCTAGTTACTAATTGTTCTCTTAAGTTGTTATTGATGAAAAAAGCTTACGTTTTATCGAATATGAAGAAGTCCACCTACAACAAATGAAGGATAAAGAAACCATGAGAGAAAAAGTCTTGAGAAACACTGTTCTAGATTCCTCAAATTGATGATAATTATGATTGCTGCATGATTTTTATGGTCAATTCTTAAAGAGCTGGCTAACTTCATTTTCTTCAGGCAATTCTCGCCGGCGTCATTGGATGCATCTGGAGACGGAACAAAAGCAAATGCTTGGTAAGTAATGTCAGGCCCATCGGTAGCCTCTTAAAATGGCGGAGCCAACTGCTCAAATGGGAACATTTTCAATTAGCTTAAAATAGTTACGAATTTGGCTAGGATTTTTAACGCATTTCACTAAATGCACACCCTGTCGTTGCCAACGATAGTGCTGAATGGCGCAGTTGCAATAAGTTGCACAACTCTGTATGCATTCTTTATAGCATTCTTTTGCAGACATGATTTCGCAAATCTCATCTTTGCTTATTTTGAATTGGTTATGGTAACCTCATTGTCGTATACTTGGGTAACACTTGAAGCTCCTGTATTAATGTGTCTAATTTGGCAAGGTTAGAAATGCGGTCCACTTATTTTGAACATCCTCAATGGCCTATTCGCTAGTTGCACCAACCAAGCGGCAATAGATTTTGCCCTTACTAAGGACCTAATCATATGGCCTCGGTAAACCGGGCTAGTATCAGCCCGCTATCATTTGAAAGTTTTACCCAGCATCTATGCGGGTCATTAATCACGTGGCGTTCTGGGAATTGCAAATGGCGGGTAAATGAATCAAAATGGCGGAGAAGATAATAGCAATTGCTTTTGCAGCTACAATAGCTGTGACTTCTTTGCTATCTTTGGCTCAATCCCTGCAAATCTTGCTGATTTTATGGAGGAAGCAGCAATTGATGCAATATCATGTTGTCCATCTACCTCCCCATATTTCCTTCAGTTCATCAAAATGATGAAAGACAATTTCGCCACTACCAAATCTTGTACCAGCAATCACTGCTTTTGAAAAGCTTTGCCTCATTTCTTTTATTTTTTCAATTACTCGATTTTACTTTTCGCATTAAGTGTGTTCTCGACCTTAATCTTCGCTTTGGTAAGACCAATTTCTTCCTCTGATTCTTCGTCGATGTTCAAAATTATATTTTCGACGGGGCCAAATAACGTTACATCTTCGGGCTCGTATATTGTCGCCATGTCCTTTCGTACATGTGAGTATAATAAACTTTTATCCCCATCGAAATCCAAACCACGATAGCTCATAATGGTCTTGAAAGACCGCAACGATTTGATGAGATCATCGATCATTTGATCTGTCCACCTAAACTTCTCTTCTCCGCCATTTTGAACAACAATGTGGAGTTTAATTGAACATGCGCATTGGCACTGAATTTACCCCGGCAAACCGGGCTAGAGCTATCATATGTGAAAATTATACCCCGCTTAACCGGGATCTCGGCTGAAGAAAGCGAGATCCCGGTTTACCGGGCTAGCCCGCTTGTCTTATGATAGCAAGTTGTTTTTAACAGCATTTGACTGTAAAGCCGAGATCTCGGCAAAACGGGCTAGCCCGGTTTACCGAAGTCATATGATAAGACCCTAAGCCTACTCCGTTTGTGAAGAGACGTTGGAGTTTTCTCTTTGAGAGCAGGCCTTTCACACGTTATAGTTACAAACAACTACGATCAGCGCTACTGAGGGGTTACTTTGCCGTAAGAGCTAACCTCTGAAAAATTTAGAGTTATTTTCAGGCAACTGAGCCAGCACTTTCATAACTAATAGTAATAGGTCGAAAATTTCCAAAAAATGAATGTATATTTCTTAACGGTCCTCGTGCCTTTCATGTAGGTGTTGGTGTGGCGGGAGAGTCATCTTTCAAATGGTTCAACATTTAGCAATGGTTGAGGATTTTGCGCTATGCGACAAAACCCCGAACAGGTATAATTCGCACGTGAATGGCGAAGAGAAAAATGGCGCGAATAACTGTCCAAAGGAAAAATCATGACGAGCTATGGAAAGTAGCTAGGACTTAGGAATGCCTTCTTGAATGAGCTGTTGCACAGAGCTCCTCACATAACCTCTATTGGTAGTGTGTAGTCTCCAACCTCCTCTTACGATTTCTCCATACAAGGCCAAAAAGCTCTTAAAAACGCAAGTTTAAAGAGATGGTTTTCCTAGTATAAGATATGTTTGACGAAATCACAGCCTCGTTTTTTTATTTTACCGTTGTGTAGTTTGCAGTTGCAATTGGCCTATTCGACAATCAGTTTCTACTTTCCTATATTGTTCCAAATGCAGAATGACTTTGTGTTACTTGTGGAGAGGGCAGAACGCGAGGTCATGCCTAAGTATGAAGATTAATTTTACAATGATTGTCTTCATTTATCTACTAACGTAAATATGTAACTAGATGAGTGAGATATGCGCTGCATTTAACAATAACTGGCACTATTGCAGTAGAGATACACGAGGCGAAAAGATTGGAAAGCTGCCATCATGCTAGGGCTAAACTAGGATACATTTGTCTATATGACATTTCTTCCAAGAACTTGGGGCTGTTTGAGTACTTTTTTGTCAATTTTTGCTTGAGTCAATGGATGAAAAATCAATCTAGAAATGCAAGAATGGGAAAGGCGAGGCTTTGGATAAAGTGGAGGAACATCAAGAGTTTACAACCTGATTAGCGAGTTGGCGATAGAAGGCACGCAGACGTGTAAAGGTATGATGATAATGCAACATGAGAAATTTTATGAGATTCAAGGTTCATTTACTCAATATTTCAAAGGAAACAACGAGATCTGTAAAGCCTGTTAGTCCTGTAGAATATGGCATTCACTTTCAAGCTCAGTAATTCCCAACCTGGGATCCGCTGTCTATTAGGGGACTGCAGAAAACTTCAGAGGGACCGCGTACGGCTTTCAGTGACCGCAAGAGCTTGTTGTCCACTTGCTCGAATCGTTGCTTTGTTACACAGTATCACTATTGATTTTCATTTCCCTAGAAAGTATATTCCTCATGACATATATTCATCCCACCACGGGACACTGATTCAAACAATGATTTACTGTAGCGGACCGCCATGTCAAAATAATATAGAAAGTTTGCGCTGTTCTAGCTACTACTGCGCTATTTAGATAATGGCTATTTTGTATAATATCCGTGGGTGTAATTTTGTCTGCTTATATTTCTTTATGTTCAGAATCAGAGTAGCTAATATTTCTCGAAACTAGTTTCATATCTGTTCTTCATCCACATGTGCTCCTATTCGCAGGGTTTTTTACTCATTGAATTGAATTGTTGGGTAACATTAGGGCCAAACTAGGAGACATTTGTCCGTGTCGTGTGAAATTTGTTGTACCAAATGTTTTGACGGTCGTTAAAATTGTGTGACAAATGTTGCAGGAATTTTTCTTATGAAAAGGGCGCCAAACAAGGAAGCGTTTGTGTAAAAAAGAGTGAAATTTCTTATGTTGTATTACAAAGTTTTCTAGTTTGGCCCTAGCTCAAAGGAATGTTTTAACAAGACTCTATGGCCGATTGAGTAATACAGGGATAGATGTCAACAGCACTAGTTTATAACTGGCTGCAAGATGAACTGTAAAATCTCTGCAATTAAAATATATTTTATTCCATCGGATATCGTTTTAGATTGGAGCAGTTCTTGCTGTGAGCATCACAGCATTCATTCTTTCAATCACAACGATTGTGTTGTATTCATTTGCATACAGCCATTTCGACAATCTGCGAGACAAGTCTGTATCGGATCGCCACAAACAATGGTGTTTTGGTCTGATCATGCTTATACTTCTTGTAACCGCCTGTGAGCATATTTTATCCAGTGCTACAATTATATTGTCATTGGGAGCTGGTTGGAAATTCAATTGCATCTTGTTTTCCGGTTGCTGCAAATTTGACACAGCAGAAGATAATGATGGGGTAAATTTTATAGTCTTTCAGTTTTGAGCTATGGAATTGAATCTTTGCAAACTAATATTCACCAAAGTTTGATTCGAAATTAATCTCAGAGAGTAATTTGCAACATATCATTAAACAGCATAAGTTTATAATTAGAAAGAGAAAGATGTACGTAGAAAAATATCCCAGAAATCGATACAGTTCCTCTATTATGTGACTGAAGAAAATACTCTTTTCTCTCAAGAAAAACAAACTTTTGACGAAGCTGAGGTGTAAAATCTGTAGACACTATGAGGCTTAATCATTCCTCTCTTTTTTCATGTACAAAAAGCTATTTACTGTTGTACGAATGGTATGCAATGTCCACGCACCTTTTCCCCAATAGGCAAAAGATGCAAGTAATGAACTTTCTTTTGTGATACATAGTTTTTACCCCAATTATCGATAGTTAGCTTTTGTCACCCTACTTTGAATTAAGAAACCATAAGAAACCATTAAGAAACTTTTAGATCTTGTAACCCTAACCCTCTCACTAAGTATCTTATAAAAATAGATGTAGAGCTTAATTGTATGGCAGTAATAATCTTCAAATGTTTTAATGCCTTGGTCAGCCGTCTGTTTCTTATTCGAAGCTGCGAATGTTCCCAAGTTTTTATCCTTATGCTTAGTGGAGCTGCATCACAGCGTCATTGGAAATGGAGCCTAGGTGTTTTTGTATAAAAAGAGAATAAACTGTTTACGTACCATTGATAACAGTTGATGCTTTTCTGTGTTATTGCAAGAAAATATTTATGATTTCACTTGAGCTCGTACAAGTACTCTTTTATAAGCTAATTATCTTCACTTTAACTCTAAAAAGCGGGAACATTCTTTAAGCATACTGAAAAGTTGGCTCATCTTTTGGTCGTTATCCAAAATTTCATACTCTGACGAGTGTCGGGCGAAAAAAGCTTTTCAGTATGCGTAAAGGATGTTCCCGCTTTTTCAAGCAATAGTGAAGTTATGTTGTACCAACAGACTATTCAAATAATTTTCTTGTAAGAACAGTCTCCCAATAAGTTTGCTCTGTCACTAATGTCATCCAAGCTATTAAATGAGTGGCATTCTTGAGGGGAGAGGAGTGGGCAAATGCCCCTTACTGAAGTACAGTAGTCAGCACTTTCGTATTTAGAGGGATGGAAAGATTCTAGAAATTACATTATGGAAAGTCTCGCAAATCCTTTTACAAGAGTCGGCAAATTTGCCTACTGACGCCTCTTACCCCCTCCCCCAAATGATTGTCATTTCCACCACTGTCTTGAATACAGTTTGGCATCAATTGTAATGTTACAGCTATATTTCGTGTTCAACTTGAAGTATGGTTAGATTTCTATTGACTTGATATGATATTTCGTTGATGTGAAAGGCATTTAAATATCTTTTAGGCTGGTATGATATTTGGCATCTTTAGGATCTATCTTGAATTATAATACGCAATAGCCTGCCAATATATAACGAATGAGTACCTTTACTGAAGTTTGCTACATTTTTTTGAATTTCCAGTCTATTGGCACAATAGAGTTGAAACATTCTGACACGAAAGATGACCATTCAGAAACACAAAATGGCGAGTTGATCGAAGAAATAGGAATTAACGTAATAAATGAGACCCCAAGACGAAGAAACCTGTTTCCTTTTCTCCTGAATCATTCATTGATTCTTAAATTTTCGGTTGTGAAATGCGCAAATGGCTCTTTTCTCAATATCATCGCACTTATCAATATCTCAATTATTGGCATCTATGGCTCAAATTTCGCCCTTCCACTCTGGTATGGAATGCTAGTAAGTCATCTTAATTCATATTTTGTTCTTCTTCCATGTTTCTGGTCAGGGGCGCCAGAGGAGGGTATTAAAGGTATATAGCAACTCATTTCGCAAATGCATTAATCTTTTATTCAAACAGCTATCACCTTACCCAAATATAATGAAATTTAAAACTGCACAATTTGTCGCAAATAGAGGACACTGGGTGGAGCGCGTAAGAGATGTATTCCTTAGCACGTCATTTTTTCCCTTGTAGTGTGATCGACGCCATTTTGTTCCAAAGGGAATACAGAATGAACATTGATTAATGTTTTTTATTGATACTGCAATTGAAGAAAGGCATGTTAATGCACTTATGAGTAGATATTCAAATTTATCACAGTACACCTAAGTTAGGTATAGCTATTACTTATGCAAAGACTAACTCGATCGTTAATAAAACTAAGATATTGTACGATGCAAAGGTGAGAAATTCGATCTACTTAACTACAGAGTGGTATGATTTAATGCTGGCAAGGTTATAAAATTGTAGCAAGAGACAGCGATTACCAAAATGCTCCAAAACCTACAAAAACTGGCTTGCCAATGCATCGTCAAATAAAGTTAATACAGTCAAATGGAATCAATACGAGGAAACTATAAAGACTGTTCTAATGACTCTTGTTAAAGTGTCAATAAGAGTTCTACATTGAAGATGGGAAAACCAGGGTGGTTTTTATTGTGCAGCCCTATACAAAAAGTGCAATTCCAAATGCTTTGTGTGCAGTTTTAGATAGAGATCATTGCAGATTACGTTGTATATAAGTTAAGAGAGATTCTAGTTGAAGTAGAGGGTTTTCTATACATTGTTATTTCAAGGAAATATGGCAGCAAAACTTGCATACTTCCAATGCTTGCTCATCATGTGCATGTTGTTTATGCTTATATGAATAAAGGATTATTCCTCAATATAGTAGCCATGAGCAAAATGTGCAGTTCTAAATTTTCCTTAAAAACACTTTGGGGAAAACAATGTGCCAACGTCAGTTGCCATTATAAAAACTTTTACTTGAAATTGAAAGGAGGCTTAAGTAATAGGTAAGTAATAATACAGTCAACTCTCTCTAAAGCGGGCACCCTCGGGACTTTGAAGAAGTGTCCGCTTTAACAAGGTATCCGCTTTATAGAAATTGCCGCTATTGAATGTGGAGGAGCTCAAATACAAAAAGCATTTTCATCACTTCAATAAGTAAGATGTGACTCAGAAAACACGAATTGTTGGAAAGTTGACTGACTTTTCTTCGTTTTCTGGATAATGATCAGTGCTGTCACTCTCCAAACAGAATTTCTTTGCACTTTTGATTTGATTCTTCAGTGTTTCTTCGCATAGGCGAACTTGCTAATCGCATGTGCTTGTATCAAAATTGGTTACCGTCAACCGAAAATGAAAGTTTCGAAAACTAAAAAAGGACTAGCGGTATAAGACGTGACATTTAATTTACAACATGTCTTGTAATCCTGTTTTTTAGATTTATCTTCAAATCATTGTTTTGAAACAAAAATTAATTTTATAGTGTCCGCTTCCTAGAAGTGTTTTATGTGATTAGGACAAAGAAGTAGAGTTCGCTGTCTGTCTTAACGAGGTGTTCGTCTTATAGCACGCGATAATGCAGCATTTCCTATTGGCTTTGGCAGGGACTTCCAATAAGTGTCCGTCTCAACGAGGTGTCCGCTTTATAGAAGTGTCTGGTTTGAGAGAGTTGTACTATTGAGTACTGTTGATAGACCTGTCATGATCCATGAGAAATCCCCTTCTTCTACCAATTATTAGTAGGAGCAAGGATTTTCTACAGGACGGTTGTACACAAAATCGCAGTTCTAACAAATTTGTGTACAGCTCTAGAGTGGAATCTGCGCGGATTGCATTATTCGTCTATTATGAAGGAGTCCTTATAAAGTGCAGTTCTATATATTCTTTTTGAAAACATGCACAATTTAAGTGCTTGTTCGAAAGGTGGAGTTTGTTTTATGCTTGTCAGAATGAAAGATTATTCCTCAATATAGTAATCGCAAGAATAATGCTCAGCTCTAATTTTTCCTTTAAAAAACCCCTGGTAAAAAATCATGTGTAATGGCGCTAAAAACCGCGAATTATACCTTCAAATTAGGCCTTCTTCCATCATTCATTTGCAGCCGGCGTTTCAATTATTATCATGTCATCCACAGTCCACTTATATATGGATATCACCTTACATCATCCCTGGTCATCACACCACTTCGTTCAGTATTGAGGATAGGCAAGGCCACCATCGCGAAACTTTGTCTCTAAACATGCTTGTCATGGAAAATTCTGTTAACTGGAGCCTTTCGATAAACAAATGTGAAGGTTGCTTGGAAAAACAGGTAGCACAGCAAGAACATAGTGAAGAATTGAAGCTGAAGGCTCCACCGTGTTCTCGTGTATGATTGGTCTTACACTAAGGCCAACCTTTAATTCTGTTTATCTACTTTTGTAGGTTTTGATTAACGGAACGGTAGGGTCACTTTTGAGACAAAATGCGAACAAATGTATGGTGAGTAATGCAATCATAGGATTTTTCATTATTTTTGCTATAAAAGAGGAAAATCACTGGTAGTGTTTGCAAGTGATACCATACATACAATCACTGCCAAAAGTCCTTGGAACACCCTTTGACCGCAGCATTTTCTGTGACAATTATGAGATTCCGGTGAAGCACAACGGATTACGCCCCCCCTACCCCCCAGAACAATGTTGAATTAACGGTTGGGTTAGCTGACAGTTGTGTGAATGCAATTTGACTTACTTACTGTGTATAAAACCTGTATAAATCAACATTGTTTTCAAGGGGAGAGGGGAACGCTCACCAGCCAGATCAAAAAATACAGTAAGTGTTCCAAGACTTTTGGCATTGATTGTCTGAGGAAAATCTGTAAAACGTTGAGGTGTACAGGAAATAGTTGGTGGGGGGTGGGGGTTTTCCATAGTGCTGAGTTCAATGGTGCCATCTAAAATTACATATATTGGGGGGAAGGTGTAGAATTAAAGGGGTTCATAGAGTTCTACCTCATGAGTTGCTAATTTAGGTGTATTATTCTTATAGTCGCAGTTGTCTCTTAGTCACAAATAATTGTCTGTCTTTGTCCCCGTTCTTGTCAGTATCGAAAACTCGTGCAATAAAAACAAGTGATTAATACATAGTAAACACATACTGGCAGCAGGAAACTCTTCAATACATGACAAATTTTACTCATATGGCATACAGTTTCTATTCAAACCCACTAATTTCCTGTCCGTGCAATATGGCGAATGGAAAAGTCTAAGTGGTAAAAAGGGGAATCTAAGGAAAGGTGTCATATATCTAATACTCATCTACGCCACGCATCAGAATAACTGAGACAAAATGGTATTTCACGTAAGAATTAGTGCCAAAGCCAGAGCGTATATCTGCTACCTTCGACGAGAGTCCTCCTTGTCGTACAGGGAGATTGCTCGACGCTGTAGTATCTCACCATCAAGTGCTGTGAGGATATGTCGGGAGGGCTTTTCTAGCCAAAGTACGAAGAAGAGAACGGGTCGACCAACATTGATGACGAAGAAAGTCAAGGGCAGATTTAGTCGAACTTTCCGCAAAATGAGAGATGAGAACCCGAACGTCAGAATCGTTGACGTCGCAAAAGAGTGTGAAATCACAAGCATCAGCTACAGAACTCTTGTACGTACATTAAATGATGCTGGGTATCATTTTTTGAGATCCAGAAGAAAAGGTATACTTTCATCAGATGACAGGCAACGCAGAGTGCGGTATGCAAAAACAGCTCTGAAAAACTATAACACACACTTTTGGACAGACGAGGTTCTTCTGTATTTGGACGGTGTCTCTTTTAGGCACAATCAAAAGCCATATGAAGATGCGTTATGTGCTGGTGGAAAAGTCTGGAGGAAAAGCAATGAAGGGCTGAAATATACGAGCAAAGGATCGAAAAATTTACCAGGGGGACGTTCGTTGCATCTTTTGGTGGGCATCTCACATTCAACAGGAGTGGTTCTTGCTGAAGAATATGAGAAGATGAACGGACCTTGGTTTGCCAAATTTGTGCAAGGAACTCTACAAAAGGTCTTAATGGATTGTGCAGTGCTAAAACGCAAGGAGAAATTACTGCTTGTTATGGATAATGACCCAAGCCAAAGAAGTATGGTAGCGAAAGATGCCTTGCAGGAAATTGGTGCTGAACTTGTAGAAATACCAGCTAGATCACCAGACCTAAATCCCATAGAAAATATTTTTCATAATATTAAGCGTAGTCTTAGGGAGGATGCATTGAAGCGAAAAATTATCAGGGAGGACTTTGAATCATTTAAACAAAGGGTCTTGAGTACACTTCTCCAGTATGATGCATCTATTATTGACCGCACTGTAGAGACAATGACCCTTCGTCTACAGAGAATTGTAAAGTCTGGTGGATATAGAACTAAATACTGAATTCATTCAAATTACTTGCAATATTATATCTTACAGCTTGTTCATTAGTATTTAAACCATATGAATTATGCAGTATTACAGCGAATTTTCCCTTGTCTATGGTCTCCCAAGGTGTCCTCAACAAGGTGTCCTCAATGAATACCAGTCGCCCTTTGACTTGTATAAGGAGACGATGGAATTATGTAGATAAGTGAAAAATTTTCCTCTAATATGGCCTTAAACGACCCAATGCCACACTTTTGCTTAAAAAAACTGCGGCCCTATACCTATAAAGCATTAAACTCAATTCAGCCCAAAGTCGCATTGAATTGGATTCCGTCTCCAATGGTATATTCCAACGGTTTACCATCACGGTTTACCATTCTAGTTTTCCTTATAAAATACGAATGAATTCTTCGATATTGCTGCAAGTTTGGAAAAAGTGGTACATGAACACAAACTACAGCTGTCTATATTTGTGAATAAATCTGCTCTAGATTTTCTGAGAAAAACGAGAAAAACTGCACGGTTTACCATTTTTTGAAATCTGACTTTGATCCTATTCATGTTTATCTGCGTAAAATGGTAAACCGTGGCTATTTCCCAGATTTCACTAAGGTACGAGTAATAGACATGTATTTTCGCGTCATCTCATGAAGGTACATATCGATGTACCACTTTTAGCATTGTCCGTTCTTGGGTACCTACTACCAGTAAAGGATAGAAGGGAAAATAGAAATGGTAAACCGTGGCCAAATTGCACTTTCGCTACCATTACAATGACACCGTAGCTTGTCAACGCTACGGAGGAACAATAGTGTTTACAAAAGTGACGTGCCTATGCCCACTATTGCAACAACATCTTTGTGAAACAATGACCGCATGGGGAGGCATTTTCTGCTCCTGTTGCTGGGACTACTATTTGAAATAGAAGAAGCCCCATCGTACCTGCATCGTTTCAATGTCACAATCTTGTATAACAGAGGCTTTTACGAAAGAGATGGGTGCTTCTGCAGGGGCAAAAAGTGGTGTATCGCTCGAAGATTCGACGTCTTTGCTGTAGTTCGTTTTTGGTGCAGCGAAGTGCACTGAATGGCATTCCAGTAGCAGTGTTCTGTTTTTATAGCATACAACCTACTCTTCAATCCATACCAGAAAATTTGACATAGAACGTGATGTTCTGTTACAACATTTATAGTTTTTCTCTCACAGTGAAAATGCTACCATTTCACGTACCCCACCATGGCTCCTGCCAAAACCAATAGAGATATCGATTTGGAAATATTTCCATTGAAATCAGGACCATGGAAAACCCTATGATACATATATATTTTATTGTCATACTATTGCATGGGCAGTATCTGTCTCAGACAATCACTGCCAAAAGTCCTTGGAACACCCTTTGACCGCAGCATTTTCTGTGACAATTATGAGATTCCGGTGAAGCACAACGGATTACGCCCCCCCTACCCCCCAGAACAATGTTGAATTAACGGTTGGGTTAGCTGACAGTTGTGTGAATGCAATTTGACTTACTTACTGTGTATAAAACCTGTATAAATCAACATTGTTTTCAAGGGGAGAGGGGAACGCTCACCAGCCAGATCAAAAAATACAGTAAGTGTTCCAAGACTTTTGGCATTGATTGTAGTTGGGATAATATATACGATAAACCAACTATATATTACGAATATAAGCTTATCTGCTTTGCAGAAGATTAATGGTTCGAGGCGAACCCTGGAGCCATAATTGAGATGCCCGCTGTCCAGACAATTGCAAATGGGTACTAGGGTACTAGAATTGCAGCGCTTGGAAGATACCAGTGGTGAGGAAGGGAACTGTTCCTCCTATTTCAATATACAGACAACCCAGGAAGTGTCACGGGCGCAACTGGGGAATGCTGGGAGCAGGGTTCTAACCACCTCACAAATACACGAAAAAATGGGAACAGTCTTTACCATAGTATGGTAAGAATGTTTCTGCTTTTTCATGCATTGTTAAAAATTTTCAAATTAAGAAACTGACGAAATACTTCGTTATCTTCAAGTTTAGTGATAATAAGTAAATCAACACTTTTAATGCTATAAAAATAAAATAACCAGCTTCATATTTTTACGCGAAAAAAGAGTAACTTTATTCCTTTGAAGAAAAGGACAGGGATAAAGAACCCTATTACCCCTGCAGTTGCACCCATTTAGTGTTCTCTTTAATAAGCACTCCACAAGGTACAGAATCGTATGCAGGACTACTTTTAGCTCTGTAAAGGTATATAGGTAACATTTTGAAGCATCTTGTATTCTACTGTTTACGATGTGGGTGAAAGCATAGCCGCCAAATATTTGAGAGCCATGTCAGGTTTATTTTCTCCCAACCTAGTTGACCAATCATCATGCAGAACTCTGACCACACATGTTAAGACTAGGCCCATTTGCATGATGGTTGGTCAATTAGGTTGGGAGAAAATAGACCTGCTAGAGCTCTCAAACATTTGGTGACTATGCTGTGGGTGAATATGCTCTTGAGTAGAGACAGCAAAAAGTACAGTATACCTTGTTTTCATCCTTTTCAGTAATTACCAATAGGGAGGTACTGGAGGCATTTTTGTCAGAGAATATTCACGCTTGTTTTCTTTTTTAGGTCGGGGGATTCTGTGCGCTGAGCATCAGCTCACTAGTCGCGTCTGTCGCAGCAATTTCTTTTTACACGAAGACCTGGGTTGATGTCAATTTATCACATTATAGAAATAGTACATCAGTCAATAAGAAAGATCGGATGATTGTCTTGGTATTGTGTCTTGTAATAGTTGATTTCATCAGTTCTCTTAGTTCAGTAGTACTGTCCTGTGAAGCTTATTGGAAATTCTGTTCAACATGCAACGTTGCTGACTGTTTTACTTGTCTTGGCTGCTGTGAATGTGACACTACGCCATTATACGAAAAAGTAAGTGATAGTGATGTTACTACGCCATGGTAGGCCAAGGTGCGTTGGCACTAGCCCATGGCATCACAAACTAGGCGTCATGTTTGAGTTTTGGTGGAATATATTCTGCAAAACCGTTAAGTGAACATTCTCTCGGCCTTTTACAGTTTAAATTATTAGTGCAAAGCTACATAAAAATATAAGGACATATCTTCAAGAGGTGCATTTTGATACATTGGCAGAAAATTCCTTAATTACCTTAATCTTGTACTTATACTTAATTTCACTGAAAAGTCTTGAAAACAAAATTTACCTACATAGTACCAACCGCACCAAAATTGTGTCTCGATGAATCTTTTCTGGTAATACGCTCCATATTTTAACCATCTTGTGAAGCTTGCTTTTCACGGTTAGCACTCCATAAAGTACATGTTGAACGTTAGACATACCTTAACCCCTTTATACTTTACACACAGGGGCGATGCAAGAAGTTGAAAAAGTCGATTTTTTCGGACAGGTCCTTTGGCTGCTCGTATATTATTCGGGCAATTTCGGAGAATTTCTCCTATATTGCTATTTCCTCGATGCTTTTTGCAGCAGAACATTGCGTAGCTCATGGAAAATGAACATAATTAGATATTTCACAGTGTTTGCCCACATACTTTTGGCTCAGTTTCATTTTTTCGGGGACCACATTCTCTTTCATCATGCAAGCCGCTCCACTTCGTCGAGTGTCTGTGTATTACATCCACTTAATGTAAGGAATGAAGTTCAGCCCCAGTTTATACACATATTCAATTAGGCTTTGTTTCTTTAGCAGCCAGAAAAAAGCCAGAAAAGAGCACATCGGTCCAAAAATACGGTTGCGCCTATCTCGGAAGAAAGTGGACGTCAAGGAATTAAGTGTACACCAATGGCAAATAGCAGTCATGGTCACATTGGACAAGACAAAGATTTGCAAGAAACGGCGATACAAAGTCTGCCCGCTCTTGTTAATATTTTCGTTGGAGACTCTGGAGTGTCACGTTATGATGTTGTTCCAAACACTGGCGAGAATAATTTCACGAAGAATTCATTCGGGCACGAAGAGGAGCTCCCTGAAATAAGTATAAATATTAAATCTGCTAATGCAAAGAAGTGCAATGGACATTAAAAAGCTGTTGTAGGACATTCCCATGCGGTGTAGAGAGATTCTGTGATTTAGCTTAGCAAATAACTGTTGAACGTCTGGTGATATTGTTTACAAGCAATGATTACGTAGATCATATGATTATGAATTATTATCGAAATACCTGTATGCACTGCTTTGTAACAATGTTTCGTGTTTTTTCAAGCGTAAACCTGCAGGAAAATCCATGACATAGTACTGATGATCAGCGTTATGATAGTTAAGATTATGTCTAACAAATAAAAACATTTTTAGTCATCGATGCCTCTATTACAAGGTTGCCTGTTGATACTTGCAGATTGAAGTTTGCACATTGAAGATAGGCACAAAGAGGTTTATGATATTGAAATTGAGTTAAAATTGCTGTTGATCTGAAGTTAGCTTTTGCAATGCAAGTCCTCAGTCAACCTAGTATCTTAAGACTGCAACACACCATCATTTTTGAATGATCATTGATCACTGAAAAATGACGAATGGCAATAAACACTGGAGTGCGGTTTACTCCTAGAACAAAATTGACAATTTCATAACTTTTTCGCCAAGGGCTCCGAGTAGTACGCGGCTGCTTTAGCCTTTTGCAGAACTGTCTCTACTTGAAAAGGGAAAGTATTGGAAAAGCGAAGAGCTCCTACCTTCTACGAAAAGTCACTTAGACTCGATTCATCAAGGCGTGTTGAGTGTTGAATGGGTTGTTTTCGTTTGTAATCTGCTAACAAACGTCAATCGTGTAATTTCATTAACGCACCAACTTCCAAAAATGTTTCTTTCAGCTTCTTATTCGTTTTTCCTTAGTTGAACACATGTATGGGAAAGTTGCAAGCCGACATTCCACTTCTTGATTTCGATATATAGTTGCTTTATATGTTGTCTGAAATTTGCTGCTTGCCCAACATAATTCTTATTGTCATTGCAGAGGCTGCACGAAAGGAAGCATACAACGTTCTTGCTATTGCAAGTGATTTAAAATACGTACACAATCGGCATCCAGTTCTTTTGTATAAGATGATTCCTGGCTCTTGTATTGATAATGACGACGTCATCTCTTTAGTGAATTAATGCAAAAAGAAATTGTCGTCACATAAAACTATATACCAGGGATGGAGTTGGGGGATGGCTAGGGGGCTAAAGCTCCCCGTTAAAGCATTCTAACCCCTTTATTGGAAGGTGAAGAACTCTTCTCAGAATTATTTTAGCATTTCTGGTACTCTGCTAGCCTTATTTTAGGCCCCCGTCGGAAGATTCAACCCATCATCAGAAAATTCCTAGCACCACCTCTGCAATAAATAAAGAAGCAAACTCTATTCGATACAAGTATATGTTGTGGAGTATTATTAGCTTGGAATTCCAAGGAGAACCAGTTTTCATTCAACAAGCGCAGCGATCTTTACCTTTCAATTGCCCTATTACCTGCTTCAATTTAGATATAACCTCCTTTTCGAGTGATTCCAGCCGAGACTGCCATTCCTTTCAAGCATGTCTTGTCCTACCAGGTACCAGCCGGAGTCAAATGGTCATCCTATGAGCAAAATTAGACAAAAAGTGCTCTGATCAAGCTGTACTGGCGTGCTCATTTGAAATTAATTAGAGAGAAAAAGGCCGACTCTAAAAACTTTTAATAACTCTAGAACACAATAGATTATTTGAGATCGAATGTAGGGAAATCAATATGCTAGCCAATTCATTTCAAGATGCTAGTTCATGTGAAGACGCTTTCTGTCACCTCAGGAATTTCCAGTTACAAGGAACACTTTGCGATGTTACGATTCGATGTTGCCAAGACGAAACTGTCGAATTTTTAGCACATAGAGTAATATTGGCAGCAAAGAGCCACTATTTTTACACGATGTTCACTACGGGCTTGATGGAAAAGACCGAAGAAGTGATAACATTAAAAGGAATAACATCAACAGCTTTTGGGGCGCTGTTGAAGTATGCTTACTCGGGTAATGTTGATATCAATTCGGAAAATATCGAGGAAATATTGGCGGCAGCTCACATGCTACAGTTTGAAAACGTCCAAGATGCATGCTTCGAGTTCTTGCGTAACAATATCGACTGTGTAAATTGCATAGCAATCTCGCATCTGGCAGAAAAGTACAACTGCAAAAAGGCACAAATGGACGCAGATGAATTCTCACGACAGAATTTTAGGGATGTTACGAAAACAAGGGAGTTTTTAGAAATGGATGTTGATTACGTTGCTCGCCTCGTTTCTAGTGATGAACTCAATGTTACTAATGAAAGCGAGATATATACAGCAATAATGAATTGGGCAAAATACAAAGAAGCGTCCAGGGCGCAATTTTTATGGCAACTTTTGAGTTACTTGAGGATTCCGCTATTATCGAGAAAGTTCTTGATCGACGTCCTTGCGAAAGAGGAGCTCATCATAGGCGATAGAGAATGCAGGGGGTTTCTATTAGATGCTCTAGACTACCACCTTTTACCAGAGAGACGTGATCAATTTCATACTGAAAAAACAGGCCCTAGAGATAAGGTGACCAGGAAGATTTTTGTCATTGGGGGAGAAAGTAAGTTAAAATTTACATAATATCATTCCACAATATCATAAGATTATTTTTAATTATCGAAATTGCATAATTATTTATCTTTGGTAATACAGGCATTCACAGTTATAAATGCTACTATCAAAGAAGCTATAAATATTGTACCGAGCTACAAGGCTGAGCTCTTTCTAATGAAAGTAATTTTCAAATTAGTCCTCTTTCGTATAATTAAAGTTTATAAGCATGTTGAATTATTTTTCAAATTTCCAGATAAATAATTATTCCTGTGAAAATTACTTATGCATCAGATTCTTACATGCAGCTATCACAATTATGCCTGGCCTGATTTGAGCAGCAAAATAGTTGAGTTGCAAGAAGGACAGGATCAGAACTAAGCTATATAATTATCTATAATCCGCAGGACTAAGCTCATACCCTAGGCCGTTTAATTTGTGCATCATGTTATTTTAGCGATATTAGCAAAAGGGTATATTTTCGCCAAATGAAAATTGCGCTAAAAGTAGTTCTGTCTAACTTTGTATTAATCTTAATTAACCTAAGCTGCTATTCGGTAAATTAAAAATGCTCTAATTCTGGCCCATTTTTGCCACTAAATTTAGCTAATGCAAACATTAATTGGCCTAAGGTATCCAACCCCGTACAAAGCTGTTTACAATGGAATGAGTTTCGTTAACATTGTAGAACTCTCTGAAATGCAACCTTTCCATTAATGTGTACAAGAAGACAGCGCCTTCTGTACTTTAAGCATCTTTTAATAGTCAACTATTCATGGCCTGGTGCAAAAGTAGTAGATACATTAAATATCTGAGTTGGACAGATACTGCTACCCGTTGAATGTGCAAATATGAATATAGCTAAAAAATTGAAAATAGTAAGGAATTTATAGGGGACGAGATAGCATTCTTCACATGTACAGAACCCTATAAACGGCTGTACAAATTTGGTGAATGAGGTAATTTTCTGGCTTGCAAATAATGTATAACTATTATCACTCAAAAGATAAAAATACAAAAAGTATTGGCGTATACTATGCGCACATGTTCTCGAAACCACGTGGGTTGCTGTCAACATGGAATCGTTTTAGGCGCAATTGAATGTTAAAGACTTTAAAAGCAATCAAGTGTCATAAAATCAAAGTCAGAACGAAAATACCGGAGCTTCAATAGTGTCTTGGACATAGAATCAACAATCATGCCTTGGAGAAAGTCAATTTGATATGCCATGACACCGATAGCATACAGCTTCTAACGAAAATAGACTATTTTATGTTCTCGCTCCTACCACGTACTGTCATACAGTGGAGAGCCTTATATTCAGATATAACTGATAGTCAAACCCTAATAGTTTTCAAGAACAGAGTGCAGGATATGAAACATGATAGACTTATGCAGTAATGTAGTCCAACCAATACTTGAACACCAAAGGATCGACCCACAAATTCCCCTATTTTGATAATGGGGAGTGAATGCTACCTCTGTAAGCCAGGCGTCTCATCCCTGCTTACTTCGTTAATTTTCTTATAACAACTGTTCTGTAATTGTAATTTGATAGTAATGGGATATTTTTGAACACTTTCTGCAGCAGGTTCTATGATCATGCTATGTACACACTAAAAACCTGCACAAACACCACAACAGTTAAAAACCATTACCCTAAAATTCCATGGTTTTTACCAGTAAGGCCTGAGTAAGCAAGAGGGCCTGTAGTTTTCTTTCAAGATAGGAAGACCATTCCTCGATGCTTGCAGAGCAGGAAAACTTATGTGTTAAGAACAACTACCTTAAAATGTTAATTTACTTTTCTTTTATTGGAACCTCTTTAACCTTGGCTAAACAAGGTTGTTTCATTTATGTGGGGTTTTACTGTACAATACAAATATATACACGCATGCACACGTACATATAGTATCGAAAGAAATCACCAGTGTGCTTTAATTCAAAATTTCCTCACTGATAATAGTATCCATACCACGTTTCACACGAAATATCCTTCTGCTCTTCTTGAACAGATCGTTCTGGAGTCCTACAAACAGCTGAATGTTATGATATCAGGAAATATTGCTGGAATATGATGCCTTCAATATCGCAACCGAGAAAACATTGTGCAGCTGTATTCTTGGATGGCATGGTGTATGTTGCAGGAGGCATTGGGGTGGATGGACAAGATCTTACTCTGGTAGAAAAGTACGACCCTAGTGCAAGTAAATGGGCAACAGTTGCAAGCTTAAATGAATGCAAAGGTGAGGAATCTTTCTGTGGTCATCTTGAAGTAACCTGCTACTGTTGCAACGGTTAGCACAAGATAATGGTTTTCAAAACCATTACGCTTTTAGAAAAGGGTACTTTGGAGCAGAGCTGAAATTTTATTATATACAACCAGTAGTAAGGCTGCGGGGGAGCTTTTGCCACAATCTTCCATTTTTTGCGAATTGAATAATTTCTCTTCAAAATGTTTTCCTCATGGTGCTCTGCTGTACAGAGAGAGTGTCACAAAATTTTCAGAATTGTCGAAATTCTCTCTTGCCAGTGGAAATGATGGTATCTTGGAGATGTAATCTAAGCCATAGTAAGAGTGGGCACAAAAATATTCCTGGAAGCATAGCCCTAGACCCTTTTAATCCCTCTTCCCTCCACATAATTTACCCTGGTCACACCACTGCTATTAAGACTTGCGATAACGCATAGTTGGAATTGTTATCCATCTACAACCCATCATAATGATCCATTTATAATAGTGATGTACTGAGAAATGTATTATAGGAACACGAGCCCTATATCCAAATAGCTACGAAACCCTATTACATTTGTGGTCGATCCGTAAAGCATTAGGGTGCTGCTTGTCTTCTCTATTGACTATACAAACACATACCATATACGCTAGCTATATTAGTGGTCAGATTGAATGTTCATTTCAGTGTATATTTGATATTTGATCAAGGAACTTGCATGTTGTCACTCACTACAAGGAACTTAAAGAGTAAAAGAACAACTTACACATTGATTAGCAACAAGAAAATTGTAAACCTTGAGCGCTTTTTAGCAAATATTCCAAAAAACTTAATGGTTTAAAGCAAATAATTTCTTAAGATATTGATTTTAGCCCTAAGCTTTCTATTACAAATATTTTGAAAGTTCTAAGTGACTTGTCCTCACCGAACTTTGATTAATAGGCTTGTAATACGCAACGCATAGAATTAATAGAGGTTCGGTTTCTAGAAGTGACGAGGGGGCACAGCAAAGCCATATTAAATCTTAGCTAAATTACAAGTGTTGTAGGACAACTCATATGTACTTTAAGTTAATCGACTTTCTGGGCATGGCATATGAAGACCCTGGGTGCATTTGTTCTCTGCTAATATCTTTATGTATAGGAAAGGAAATGAAAGTGGATTGAGCAGGCACAATTGTAATCTGTAAGTGTAAGCTGTGTTACAAGCTTCACTTGAGAGCTAGCAGTTGGAGCTTGCTTTACTCAAGGGCATTTCTTGGGACAGACTTGTAGCAGAGCATTGCAAAGTAGCAATAAATTTTACCCGGATCAATCACTCGTACCGGGCACTTTTCAAGATTCCGCTGCAAAATATTTTAATACATCACCGGGGCACATCGAATGGCAATCCAACTTTAAACCTCATTGTGTTTATCGCAAGGAAAAATGGATGGCCAATGCACATAAAGATTTTCACCACTAATGGTGTATACTTGTTGCATTTTTGTATTTTCAACTTTTTTCTTGCTGGCAACTTGTAGGTTTGAATCTCATTTATTTGAGAGTTGAAGAGCCATCACAACACTGGATATGCTCGATTAATGTCATTGTTATCGATACTTACTTCTACTCTCTCTGACATTTTACACCCTTAACTTCCAGTATCAAGTAAATGTTTCTACAGCTATGCACATAACTTGCATTCAGTATCTTGAAAGACCGCACCTAGATCAGTATGAAGGTTAATTTATAATAATAGTGTATTAGCAATACAGAATTTCACTATCGCACGAAAACTCCCATCCATGAGAGAAAATTATATGCCACCAAGAACGCGCCAAAGCATACATAGACGATAATTGTCGATAGACGATAATTCACTGATTAATTTCGACCAAATCTGTCGTGTTTAATTATTGAAGTCGACTGCAATATAACAGTAGTATGTAGTCAAGTCAAATGCCGCAGCTTACTTCTACCGAATATAATAATTAAGTTCGACACGTGTGAAATACGCCGTATGAGTAACTGACCTGGGCCTAAATGTTTGGAATCTGTCAGTCTTAAGACTCAAACATAGCTTTGTATAGACAGAATATTGAAGCTTCTCACACGCATATCGATGAATTCATCTTTCTTTTTCTTTCTGGAATGGGTGAACCTCTAAATTTAGAATGGGCGTTTGCCTAGAAGTCATTCGGCAAAACAACATGGCCAATCGGACACAGCATTCCTCCTATCAATTCATTTGCATTTGCGTATGCCTTTAGCCTCGGTATGCTATAGAATTCATCCACTTTTTCGTGCAATGTTCATCTCTCCAGTAAATAGACAGTATGCAATAGATTTTGAGAATTTGCTTTCAGAGAGCCTGTACCCAAAATTCGCTTCTTTGTCTGGCTGGTTCAAAACTAACTCACTTGAAGTAATGTCTCTATTTTGAATCTATCCTAGGAGCGATTGCATTAACTGTTTTGGAAGGTTGGCTTTACGCCCTTGGTGGATCTCATGGGGCATCAGCACTGAAGGCTGTTGAGCGATTTGATCCTGTAAGGAACATCTGGACTCATGTTCAACCAATGAGATTTCCACGCAGCCATTTCGGTATCGCAATTCATGAGGGGAAGATATATGCAGTTGGAGGGTACTGTGGGATAAGTGAAATCGAGCACTGTGAAGCCTACTGTCCACTTAATGATCGATGGAAAGATATCGCTGATTTGAATAAAGCTCGTATGAACCACGGTGTAGTGGTGCATAGTGAAAGAATATATGCCATTGGAGGCAAAAGTCCAAATTCTGTTCTGGACTCCATAGAGAAGTATAATTCTGGCCTAAACATGTGGCTCATAATAAAACATACTCTCGATCCGAGGTCTGGTGCTGGGATTGCAGTCGTGACCTCTAACAACGAGGAAAGCACAATGTATGTCGTTGGAGGGTTAGACACAAACCATATTTGCCATAACTCTGTAAAGACTATTGACTTGAATTCAATTGACTACAATATATCAAACAGTATCGGGATGCTAGAGCCGAGAGCGTTTGGAGCAGTGGTTGCATTTTAAGCATCAAAGTATGTTAGTCATTAGCAGAGGATTCCATCTAGCTTAGAACATTTGACAGATGGGACACGGCATCTTTTTAGAAAAAGATACATTGATTCGTGAACTAAAATATTCTCCAAAATAGTATAAAACGAGTAAAGTTATAAGTTCCAAAATATGATAAAAATTTTGCGCATTGTCATTTCATTTGTAACAAGGCTGTTTGTACATAACTGACAAGAATAGGAGTTACAATAGATTTTGATGTATATCCACCTACAAGCAAGTATGCATAGAGTAGTACACTAGCACCATTGTGCGAAAAGACTCCTGAAAGAATTGTTTTTAAATGCAAGGGGCAAACTTGTCCTGCTGCATTGTCAAAGGCTTCAGACAATAAGATTCTATTGCTACCAAACTATACATACATCATCTATTCTCTTAATTCTGGGGAAAAGAGTATAATTCGAATCAAATTTGTAATTTAGTAAATTTACACTTTATTGACGAATGAATGAATTAATAAATGAATGAATAAATGAATGAATGAATGAATGAATGGAAAATATAGTAGCAAAATTGGAACTGCTACAAAAGCAAGTGCATCTTGTTTTGCTATGTACGACTATTATGATATACAGAAAAGCGCTAAAAATATTATATACCCGTCATACGGGACAAAAGTCTGAAAAGAAAAATCTATGGTCTATTTGTTGTAAATAGGGTGACTGCGCAGTAAAAATAAAGCGACTGTGCATTTCATTTCATTTCAATTCATTTCAATTCATTTCATTTCAATTCATTTCATTTCAATTCATTTCATTTCATTTCATTTCAATTCATTTCATTTCAATTCATTTCATATCATTTCATTTCAATTCATTTCATATCATTTCATTTCAATTCATTTCATTTCATTTCAATCCAATTCATTTCATTTCATTTCATGAGTTTATTTAATGTTGGTACTGCAAATTAAAACAGAACACCAAAATAAATCAACTATCTAATTCAAAATTAAGTATGTTAACATTTACAAACTTAGCACTTTCATTGACAACCATTCCAGGCTTTGATTGTTCTTAAAACATATCTAAGCTCTGAGCAGTGTTGATATCGTCATTGAGGCTATTCCAGAAAAGACTCCCTTTAAATCTCAATGAATTAGTACCAAATCTCTGTGTTCCTGCAGGTGGAAGCTCGCAAAGTTGCTTAGTTGTAAAATCGTATTTCACCAATTTCTTGGTGAAGAAATCCCACATATACGGAGGATTTCAGTGGTTGATCGTCTGACATATTTCCTTCTCTAGTTTATGCAAATTCTCTTATGAATTGTCAAAGGTCTATCATTCTCCAAGAGTCTCTCAAGCTCCTCCTCGTTTTCATTGTTATAAATTATACTCATTGCACTGTAATAGATGGGGGGCGGAGTGGAGGCTAACATATGCATTAAATAACAAACGTCCGCTTTTTGAAAAAGAATTTTTTATTGCATTTGTTCTATCATGCTAAAAATGTGACCAGCGTCCTCGTTCATTATTCCATCATCATTGGCACAATTTTCAGTTGCGTTCTCTGTGCCTCAGACAGGAATTACTCATTTCATGCAAACCTTTTTTCAATGCAACAAGCATAAACCATTAGTTACTTTCACTGGACAATTCTGGGTCTGGTTGGTAAAATTTCCTCTGGGCTCAAAATGTATAAGAGGGGGCTGCAATAAGAATATCCTGGTGTACATTTTTGAAAAGATAAAATATTCGGGGGGACGTCTATTACTATTATTATTATTTGTCCATCAAGTCCATCACAGATAAAGTTTTCTGGAATGTTCTAATGTGTTATGCTTTGAGAGCGGGTGACAACAAGTCACCAAGGGTCTCAAAGTTCCTTTCTTCTGATATCTAAATAGATAAAACTTTTCGCAATATCCTAGCTGAGCCAAGCAATGCTGTTTTTTGGATAACATCTATCGCAATCTTTACTCCCAACTTTTTAATATGCTTTTCAAACTTGTCAGATATAACTCCTAGTGCTCCAATCACTACAGGTACTACTGTTGCACTTCTCATTTGCCATACATGTCCAATCTCTTCCCTCAAGTACTGATACTTTTCCATTTTTTCAAGTTCTTTTTCTTTTACTCGTGAATCTCCAGGTACCGCAATGTCTATTATTTTGACCTCTTTATTCATTTTATCTACCAACACAATGTCCGGTCGTCTTGCCTCAATCATTCTATCACATTGGATCGTAAAATCCCATAAGAGCTTATAATTCTCATTTTCAATTATTGCTTCAGGTTGCTGATTATACCATCTATCAGCTCTCTCAAACCCTCCTTTGATACAGAGCTGCCAATGAATGTATCGTGCCACATTATCATGCCTTCTCTTATACTCTCGTTGGGCCAACTTACTACACTCACTAACTAGATGACTAATAGTTTCCGCTTTCTCCCCGCACATTCTACATATAGGAGACTCAGAACTCTTATCAATATAGAACTTTGTATAATTTGTTCTTAAAGCTTGTTCTTGAGCACTGCAGATCAATGCCTCTGTACATCCCTTCATATCTCCTTTTGCAATCCAATGCCATGACCTATCCCAATCCACCCCCTCTTTGTCCCTCAAAAACTGTCCATGCATTATTTTCTGCTTCCATTCGTCTTCTCTTTTCTGGCTATGAAACCTTTTATACTCATTTGGTTCAATTGCTTCAGCAACATTAACTATATCTGAATCCCCGACCTTTCTCAAAAGTACCTCTCTACTGTTCAATACGTACCAACTCAAACTATTTTCCTCTCCCCTTACACAACATTCACAACTTATAAGACCTCTTCCTCCTCTTCTTCTTGATACGTATATTCTTGCAACATCGCTTCTTGGGTGGAGTTCCTTGTTTATTGTCATGATTTTTCTTGTTTTTCTGTCAAGCTTTTGCAGTTCATTCGTATTCCATCCAAGTATACCTGCTCCATATCTCATGAGTGATACTGCCCATATGTTTACTGCCATTATCTTGTTCCTACCGTTCAACTTTGATCTCATAATTAGTTTAGTGCGCCTCAGGTATTCTTTTGAGAACATTTCTTTCATCTCATTCTCCTTTATCTTATCAGCCTCTAAAATACCAAGATATTTGTATCCTTCAAGATCAATCGCCTTAATACTCTCTCCATTACCTAGGTTTATGTCTTCACTTTCGACTAGTTTCCCTCGTTTCATGGTTGCAATACCACACTTCTTTACTCCGAATTCCATTCCAATATCATGGCTTATTACCTTTACTGTTGATATAAGACTATCGATTTCAGTTCTGTTCTTCCCAAATATCTTCAGATCATCCATAAACAACAGGTGGTTGATTTTCACATCTCCAAGAAAGTACCCGGCTTTTGCCTTCCGCAACACCTTTGATAATGGTATCATGCAAATTACAAAGATCAATGGGGAAAGACTGTCTCCCTGAAAAATCCCTCTTCTAATATTTACATTTCCCAGTGACGTACCACTTGAAGTTAATTCAGTTTGCCAATTTACCATAGAGCGCTGAAGAAAAGTTGCCACATTCTCTGGTACCTGTGCCAATTGCAAACATTCGACTATCCAAGAGTGGGGTACCATGTCATAAGCCTTCTTATAATCCACCCATGCCATTGCAAGATTCTTTTGTCGTCTTTTACTGTCATTCAGAATCATCTTGTCGATCAAAAGCTGATCCTTTGTTCCTCTGCTCTTTTTCCTACACCCTTTCTGCTCTACCGGTAATATGTCACTTTCTAAAAGCATCTGATAAACATAATCAGCAATAATTCCTGTCATCAACTTCCACAAAAGTGGTAGACAGGATATTGGCCTATAGTTCTCAACCACATTTCCTTTTTTTGGGTCTTTCTGACACAATACCGTTCTACCAGTTGTCATCCAAACAGGCAAGGGGGCTCTGTTGTTTACTAATTCATTCATTTGTTCAGCGATTCTATCATGCAGAGATGTCAGTTTCTTTAACCAGTAGCCCTGTACCCCATCAGGTCCAGGTGCTTTCCAATTTGGTATCTTCTTTACCCGTTCAGTCACCCTCTCGAGAGTTATTGCTATATCCTGCTGATTTACTTTATCACACTCCTCTCTCAAGTCCTTCAACCATTGAGCATCCCTATTGTGTTGAGACTCATTTCCCCAAATAGTTGACCAAAATCGCTCACTTTCTGCCGCATCTGGTGTTACTCCTTCAGTTCTTTTCAATCCGCTCAATTCCTGGTATACCTTTTTCTGATCTTGTTGAAACGACCTATTGATTTTAAATTGCTGGATTCTATTTTCATACCTCTTCAGTTTTGTTGCTTTAGCTTGTAGTCTCTGTTTAAGTTCTTCAATTACAGTGTCTTCTCCTTTTTTCTTAATTCGATATTTCCTGTCCAAAATCTTATACTTATCACCCTTTGTAAGCTCACCCCTCTTCTTTCTTTGCAAAATATTTACATGACTTCTCAATTCTCTAATTGTGTTCTGTATCCTTCTCTTCCACCAAGGTTCTCTTTTCACATTACGTTCCATTACTCTTAAACCAACCTTTTTAGAAACATACTGAGCAACTGCATATATCAACTTATTTGTATCAGTTATGTTATCTGTTTTTATATTCACTAAAACCCTATTTACTTTACTTGACCATTCAGACAAAATATTTCTGTTCACTTTCTTCAATCCTCTTGTATCCCATCTTCTACCGCTTTTCATAATTCCGACTATTTCATCCATCATACATCTTTCTTGTTCATCTTGCACATTGCTACTTCTTACCTGCACTTCTATTGCTTCAAATCGCTCATCATTGCGTACTATTGTTTCACCTAACAGTCTGCTTGTATTTCCTATTATTACGCTATCATTACTTCCTTCAACACTATCACTATTCCCTTCATCATTATCACTATTCCCATCTAACCTTCGACAGATTTCTTCTAACTCTACAACAGTAAACCATTCATTCTTTTTTATTAATCTAGCCTGATCACATAGTCTTTGTTCTGTCACTATTGGTAAATTTCTCTCTTTCCAGATATTATGCATCCTTTTTCTGTAACCTCGTATCGGCTTTCCATTGTCATCTGTTGGGTTACTCAAAAAATAGCATTCCATAACAGCAAGGTTCAATTCCCTAGTCCATTTCATTTTGGCAGACACTTGATGACGACCAGGCCCACCCTGCCGTACAGTGGGACACTTGCCGGGCGAGAAACCTTCACTTGCAGTTCCAGTTTCATTCACGCCGTTATCTTCATTATTAGAATTATTCATTGCACTCAAAAAGAGGATAGTGACTTTAAGGTTACACTACCACCGGTGTTTTTATCGAGACACCATCTCTAGGGAGGTTGTCAACCAAGACTAAAGAGTCCCCCCTACCCATGAGACAGACTAGCCCCCGCCGGATGCCAACTCGGTATTTCGTAGTCTCGGGGAGAGCTGACAGGTACTACACCTTGCTCAAGGGTGACCTGGAGGTAGTTGTAGCAAAGGGTAACCTCATTATCCCACGTCAAAACTCTACAACCGGATGCAGTTTTATGTCATACCCAGGACAAATTATTATTATTATTATTATTATTATTATTATTATTATTATTATTATTATTATTATTTTTACAACTTATTCCATACTTTATATGAGGAACAAACCATGGTGTGGTCCAGAGCTATTATTATTGATGTCAATGTTAAGTATATTATTTCTTTGCTAACACACTAAGCCAGCCAAGTACAAATTACCTTGTTGTGACATTCGTATTTACAAGTTGATTATATCGATGAATTGAAGTTTGAAACTATTATCAACCTATTTACAGTAGTCACAACAAACATACAATAGCTACAACAAAAGCTAATTTACCCCTAACATCTAACAAAGTAAAGAGAAATTAAAGAAAACATACATGTGCAGCAGTGGCATGTTGACTGGGGGACAAGGAGGGCACGTGCCTCCTTGAGAATGGATTTTAAGGGGCGCCAAAAATACAAAGTGACTTTTCTTCATTTCGCCAAAAGTCCTTTAGATACACATAAAAAGATAATAGAAGTCATATTCCTCTCAACTTTCCAATCCTTGGGCTTTAGACGTACCCCATCTCCCCTAGATCAATGTTATTTCCATGATACACTCGAAGTTGTTGTCTAAAGGAAATTTTTTGTTTATCATTATAAAAGCTGCACACATTAGGTTTACAATAAAACGATAAAGTTACGTAGCTCATGCAATATAGAGTGTAGAGAATTTACAAGAAACTTGGAAAAGACTCCCAGTTCTATTCACAATTTGCTGTGCAAATAACACTTACTGATAATTGTTTACCAGAAAAAACAAACCCTGTTTACAGGAATAAACCTAGCTAGAAAAAACTTGGTCTAGTGCAACATAAAAAGTGTTTCTTGTCGGTACAGCTTTCGATTTTAATGGAAGTTCATCTGATGCCAGCTCCCTCATTTCGTCAATGAAATCCTATAGTGATTGGCTTCCAAGGCAAATTCACATAAATTTTGTGAAATCCTTGTAACGAGAGGTTCTCGAGATACGGTTTCCGTTAAAAGTTGTAGTTTCTATAGTGTCATGTCATAGCATTGAACACTTTATACGCCTATGGCACTGAATGCGCAATTGATATTAATGAATACGTAAAGAACTTTTTGCACTAAAACGTGGTGAAAAGAGGTCCAATGATAAGGAAGTTTTGGAGCTAAGTCTGATGCTAGGTAGGCACCTCATTAATAAAACGTGTGCAACATCCAGTGTATACCGTGGGCGTCCTCTTAGCCATTGAGGCTGAATGATGGCATCATTTGCCATTGAAATTGTCTTGCCAAATCCAAATCCACTTTTTGTAAATTTCAACCAAGGGGGCTTGTAATCTGGAATGTCTCCCGATAAAGTATAGCAATTCACTGCAGTTTATCGTACATTCTTTAATAGAATGATGAGATCATAACAAATGATAGAGAAAAATCGACTGTTGTTGCTACATAAGTAGGTACGATATTCACCAAAAGTGCTGGGGCACTTTGGACTTTGGTGTTCTGGGCTAACCTTTTTATCCCATCCTCCCCTTTACAATGTTGTTTATGGGAGAAGAACATGTGATAAATGTTTTTTGTAGAAATGCATGAAGCAGGATTCCCGTACGGCATAAAGAAAAGCGGAATTTCTACAAAAACACCAATTTACATATCATGCAGAACCTGTCGGACAATTTCGATCTAGCGAAAATTCTGCAATCTTTCAATATGTGTTTCCTAAGCTACTAACAGATAAGTTATTTTTAAATAGAAACCTGTTTGAATTGAATTTACTCTGTTCAATTATCTCAGAATTTACAATCAAAATAAGTCTGAGTTGATGTTCAGGTGGGACTATTTTTCTCAGTCATGAAAAAATGCCTTCTAGCAGATAACCCCGCAACACGCCACTGATGTACAGATGTTTACAATGTTTATAGTGATAAAACATCTTCCATATTGTTTAGTGCTTGCCCAAGAGCCTAACCTGAGCTACGAAAGATTGGCATATTTTACAGCTACTCTCTCCTCCATGCCCTGATTGCCCTGTTGAAACTGGAGAGGATATCTAGCTATTTTACATTGTTGAGAAGTGTCTGCCATAATCTACACCCCATAAACGATATTGTCTATAAGTCATAGTTTGTTGCAAATGAGGTGTCTGCGTAGTAAAAAAGTGACTGCGCAATAGAAATAACCCTCGTCTATTGCCACCCCCTTCTATTCCGGACTGAGCAGCATTTTCTTTTTATACTTTTGTCTCGTATGGCTGGGGTTCACTGTGGAGATAGTCTCAACCGCTGGTCTCTATCGATGGTCTCAACCAAGTCTCAACTGGTCTCAAGATCGGTCTCAAGCAATCTCAACAAGAATTCGTTCGTAATCGAGGCTCCAGAAGTACAAATCCTATACAACCGAGGCTAACTAGTAATGGAGGGCTACATAAGTTCTATACTTACTACCAGACGAAATGGAAGCATTTCTTACTACTGTTGATGAAGAGTACAAAACACAGATGTGACTTAGGTCTTCAAGATGGCAAGTCTGACTGAGTTTTGTGGAACATCCAATAGTTCAGTCAAGTTCGTCATTTGGGATAGCAGTACGGGACAGTTGGGGAGTTGCTTCCAATGGTTGTGTTTAACAGGGATCAGCCACCTTATACTAGCAGTTGTTTCTGCTTTTTTGCTAGGTAGTCTTAGCATAAAGACATATAGAATAGAAGCTCGCTCGAAATGTGGTATATTCCGACTGCTTTTATGCTATTTTAACGCTGTTATTGCAATAATTAGCGTGATCTTGGCATACACTCTCAGACATTACCATCCACCAGCGTTTGTTCTTTCCAAAACGGTGACATTCTCCGCCTGGCTGATTTGTGCTCTATTGTGTCACAGATTATTAGCAACAACCAAATTAGTAAATAATATGCTGAAAATACTTGCAGTGCCAGTTGTCATCGTTCTAGCTTCATCAAGTGCACAGTTATATGATTATGTTAAGTTCGTCAGTTCCTCTCAAGGATCTGTTCAACGTTCAAAGTGGCATGTGCCAGTTTGCTTTGCGATGAATGTGTTTTTCACATTAACCGTATTCATTGGTATCTCCCTTTCAAGGAAAGGCAATTATATGGTAGGGAGAAAATCCCAATCTCTGGCAAGAACTGGTATTCAAGTATTGAGTGATGAAGAGACCTCTAGGTACCCGGAAGAAGATGCACTTCTTGGTACTCATATTGATTCGTATAATTCATTTGGGGAGCCATCATTTGTTGGAGACAGTGTTCTTGGTTGGGCAGATGAGGAAGCAAACATATTTTCAAAGGTTTTCTTTCATTGGGTTAACCCACTGATGAAAAAGGGCAATAGATATTTGCTAAGAAAAGCTGATGATTTATTTCTTCCACCTATGAGTTTGGATACAAAAATGATTAAAGAAATCTTCCAAAGTATTCTAAGGCTTCAGAAACTTTCTTCACATTTCTCTTTTGGTGAGATGTCAAGAGGAGAGACTAGCACTCAAAGAAAAGCAACTCTTGAGGCTGTGGATGAAGGGGAACGGAAGCCTCTTAAAATTTCACTCTCAAAAGCACTATACAAAGCATTTGGTATTGTTTTCATGATAGTGGGTGTGTTAAAATTCCTTGCTGATTGTGTTTCTTTTGCTGGACCTGTGCTATTGGATCGCCTAGTTTCATTTATGGAAAACAAGAAGGTTTGTATTACAGAGGACACATTTATCTTCAAATAAAGTTATGTTTTTTTGTAGTAAAGTGTGCTTTATCATTGATTTTGTCCATATAAGCATGAATTATATCTTTGATATTTTTCATATAAATACAGTAGAATCTTGATATAGTGAACCTTGAGGAGAAATGAAAAACAATTTGCTATGTCAAGAGTTTGTAAATCGAAAATTGAGAAAATTGGGAGATTTTGCACCAAATCTATACCCTGTCTAGAAGTTTCTCACTTAAACACACACACACACACACACACACACACACACACACACACACACACACACACACACACACACACACACACACACACACACACACACACACACACATATATATATATATATATATATATATATATATATATATATATATATATATATAAATTATATCTTCAATTAGTTAATTAAAAGAGGATGAAAGTTTGTTTTTTTCTAATTAAAACAGAACCATTTTGTTGATCCCAAAAAGATTATTCAAAACGGTTACATTTCAGGGAACTATGAAGAAATGTTTTAAGCTTATAATAATATTTTTAGTTAATGTTTAAATGACCAGTCTTAGAATTTGAAAAAGTGAGTAATAGGACATCACTGCCTCTTTTTGAGCAATGAAATTTCATAGAGTTTCTCTATCCCTACCAATTTTTAGTGAACATTCTCAACAGAGAGAACTCTATGATGATATAGGCAAGCATGCTGCTTGTGTAAAGAAAAATCAATGAAGAACTGAAATACTGTAGAACTTACTTCTTTAAAAATTTGTTAGGGTATGGAGAAACTTTGAATAAGGTGCAAGATATTCTTCTAGAGATGAAGCAGAAATTGTTAGCCTTTGAATAGCATTCATTCATCTTTCAAATTAAAATGAGCATTTCAGTTCAGTTCAGTGTGATATTTTTTAAATTCCACAACATACAAATTATGCATGCAAATATGCAAATGCTATACTACAAAAACATACAACAATACTATAGAAAATTAATACATTGATATGAGAAATTAATACAATGTACCAATATATTATGACTAATTATGAATTTTCAGGAGACCAAATCTTATTTATGCCAAAATACCCAAATGAAAATGGGTGCTATAAAAGTATGATTGTGCAATACAGCTTTGTTGAGCTTCAGAATAGGTTAGATAGCAGTAACAAGTGAGTGAGTGGGTAGGTAGTTTCATGCTTAAGTGCTCTTAAGTCCCAAACAGATGGAGGATTGGAATAATAGGGGGGGGTTGGAAATTTCCTAAAAACCCAATAAATGGGAGGGGGTTGAAATAAACATGGTGGGCAGAAAATTGAGTGAGCAAGTTGGTAGGTAGTTTCATGTTTAAATAGTATGATATTTATGAGGCTTCTTTCAATGGTATATATAATTATTTTGAATGACTGTTTTGTCAACACCTTGATCTAGTATTTGTTATACTACACAGTGATATCTAGTTCAATAACTTCTTATTTTATATCAGGAACCGATGGCACATGGATATTATTATGCCTTGGGGCTGCTTTTATCAACATTGACAAGTTCACTTCTGAATGCTCAATTTAGTTATCAGGTATTCTACTAGGCTTTTCTTAATTCATATGCAAACTGTGGTATGTAATGTAAATTCAGTTGATTTCAGTGATCCATATGAGGTATGTAAGATCAATAGTGGACAATATAATATTTTCTTTTTGGCCTAGATTTGTTGAACTCATCCACTCTGAAACTCATTATCATAATAAAGAAATTAGACTCATTGATGTAGAGGGATATGAAATAGTTGTTGTCCAATTCTTTTCATTCGATATTCATCTGTGATAAGTGTGAACTAATTTACTTTTGTTTCATCACACAATTTTCCAACTCTGGAAATAGTTGTTGGTACTAGGTCCTATTACTTTCTACCTTTTCGTTCCATTCATGGTGAAAGTGATTATAGGTTAGTGAGATGGATGCTTCAGATTCACGTCTTATTGCACCATAGTGTCACTGTGGCATTGTTGCAGACAAATCTTTATCAAATACTTTCTTTCAAGGTAAACAAAGTGCAATTGCAGTTCAGAGCAGCCCTTATAACAACTGTCTATGAGAAAGCACTATCCACCAGCTCAACTTCATTGTCTACATTCTCCACTGGCCAGGTATGAAGAGAATTACTTACTGTTATTTTCTATGTTTTAGTGTCCAGAAAGTCATATAAATGCAGTAAGATTGTGCCTAGTATGAGAAAGAGACCTTGTCATATAATTGACTTTAAAGGGAATATCTTCAAATGACAAATACGAAATTGGCATGAAGGATTAAGAAATATCAAAGCTTGGAAAGAATTTAGGAGTTTATTTGGTTTAATTGTCTAGATAACTTCTCTGTACCATTTAGTCAAATCTGTCCTATTTTCAAAGCAATGCAACAGTCACGGTTTAAATTTCCTAGCTTTTTTATTTTGTATATGATTTGTATGAGAAATCATTCATTTGGTTATCTTCAAATATCTTTACTTCAGAGTAGTTATGTGATATTTGTCTTTAATTATTTCCAATATTAATTTCTCTGAGTGCCTTTTTGCCATTAAATTCTCTAGTATCAGATGATGAGGCACTTTCCTTTCATTTTAGGTCTTAAACTTCATGTCAACAGACACAGATCGTATTATTAACTTCTGCAACAGTTTTCATCAATTCTGGAGCTTGCCATTTCAAATAGCTGTATCGTTGTACTTATTATATCGACAGGCAAGTCGTTATTCTATTTAGTCTAGCACTTTAGTGAAATGTTGAGTTTGTAAAGTTATATCATTGCAATTATAACATATATTAGTTAGGGTCAAAGAGCTTGATATCACCATTTTCCCAAGAATGTTAGTTAGTGAATGGTCAAATATTATAATATCCGAGGACACAAGCCATGGGTTGCAGACTCATGTTACTACAAAACTGCCATGAGCCTCTCCAGCTTTGGTAAATAAAATTTAGCTACTTACGATCTACTGACTAATTATCAAAATACCTAGCTATTTGTAAAAACACACACATAGCTTACTAGTTAACTTGCTAACTTCCAGTCTTGCCACATATTCTCAATGATGGTATGGGTTTCAACTTTTATGCTTCGCTCTCTAAAACTGTAAAATATATGCAGCAAAAACATAGCCAGCAATTTGACTCTTTAATTTTTGTCCTTTTTAGGTTGGCGTCGCTTTTCTCGCAGGTGTTGTTTTTGCTATTCTTTTAATTCCTATAAATCGTTGGATTGCAATAAAGATAATGAAACTCAGTCAAAGGATGATGGATCAGAAAGATGAGAGAGTCAAGGTAAGTTTTCCTCATTACTACGTCATGCAAGAACGTCATATGTATAGGGTTCAGGTGCTAGTTATGGTTCAATGGTTATTTCTACTTTGCATATTAAGCACAGCAAGTTTATCGATCTTGGATAATTTCGGAGAAGACAAACTCAGCTTTTATTGGTATTCTCGTAGGTACAGCATGCATGTTCAACACGAAAAATTTGTAATAAATCGATGTATTAATTCTTGACAATTCCTGCAGCACCATGTTGCAGGTGTCTTTGCTTAATTTGCCCTTTTCCATCCATTGGATTGGTACAATCTGCACTCCTAGCTTTGTTAGCTCAGTTGGGATTATTTTGTTTTCACTCTTAGTTGATAAGTGAGTGTCTCTATGGAATCAGAATGATAAAGTTTTGTGCCTGGGAAAGCTATTTCATGTCGAATATTGAAAGCATAAGGTATGTGAATTGTCATGCTTATGAGTTAGTGAATCTGAGCGTTCAGTACGATTGTTTTGATGTATCTAGCTATCTGTTTTGTCTTGAACACCTTTGCTGTGCTCAAAAGATTTTCATGATAATGAACTTTTTTCGTTTTTTTATATATCTGTATAAGTATTTTTTAGCGCCTTCGGCTTTCAAAAACATCTAATTACAAGCAGATCAACCTCTGAATATTCTTTTTATCGCCTACTGCACAAATATGTTGCGATGCTATTCGCTGAACAGGGTCTTCAATCTGATGCATTGATATGCCCGTTATTCAAGATAAACCTTAGTTGTCCCATATCGAGGTTACCTTTTGCTTAATGCTGTGTAGATTTTCTAACATTTCTGTTTTTCTTGTAGAAAACGTGAGCTTTCCAGTCTTAAAGGAAGGAAATATTTAGATGCGCTTTGTGTTTATTTCTGGGCCACCACTCCAGTTCTCATTTCAATTCTTACGTTCATAACATATGTTTTATTGGGGAATAAATTGACCGCTGCTAAGGTATGTACAGCTACTTAAAATATAGGTTATCTAGTTTACTTATTAGGTACTATTTCATCTTAGATAGTACTGTTATCTGTTATGATGGAAGCAGATAACAGTACATTTCAACTTCATGATCTTTAAAATATTGGCCGCATTTTGCATTGATTGTCATTTCCTCATACCCATAACTATGTCTATAGGTCTTCTTTAGTAGGTTGTCGTTTGTTTTCTTTTATGTATTCATGCTTACTAGTCAAGATGTCGGAGCCTCTGGGATGAAGCCTGATATCTTTATTCATTCGTGACTATGCATAGCATATGCTTGATATCTATTGCGATTTGCGCCTCAAATTGCTAATAATATTTACTTTTATCAAGACAGGCTTATTTCTTTTTAGTAGGATTGTACCAACCTACAGTACTTTAAAGATAGATGAAATCTGATAATTTATCACTCAATATTAGCAAGCTATTTGGGATAGCTTTGCTACATGAATTTGTTTCGATTATTCCGGACTAGGATTTTTCTTATTATAAAGCTTTATGTTTCCAACTGTTTTGGATATCTATTGCACTGGATTGTAATGCTTCTTGGTATTGTTCCTGTCGTAGCGTTTTCTGAAATGCAGATACCACGTTGCCTTTTATCAGTTTATCTGTTGCGATTACACAAATTATCTGGTTATATATCCTTTTCATTTCAGGTGTTCACAAGCATAGCTTTGTTCAACATCCTGATCTCTCCATTAAATGCATTTCCTTGGGTTATAAATGGGTTGATGGAAGCATGGGTATCTTTAAAGAGAATTGAGAGTTTTCTGACACTTCATGAGCTGAGTGCAGAGGACTATTATTCAAGATTGTTTGGAGGTAAATATTAGAACAGGTTAATATGCGTGCCACAGTCTACTACGAAACTGCTACAGAGTAAAGAATAGAAACTGCTAGACGGCTTGTCTACTGATTTTCTGTTTCCTTCCAAGTACCCTCCCTTTTATCAACTTTGGTGCTTATGATCTCTCATTTGCCATGCCTTCAGCAGTATGAAGTAGTTCACATTTTGTCAACTATAAAATCTGTCTCAGTGTCTTAAAAATTTTCTTCTGGCTCTTCTTCTATTCTTTTATTCTTTCATCTATATTATCAGAATTTTAGATTCTACCCTCTTCTTCCTTACTAAATTTCTAATGAAGCTTGTATTATTTTCTGGTATTTTCTTGAATAATACCTGATTTGATTTGGCCATTTGAAACACTTTTTCTTTCGAAGGTCTCTGTTGTTTGTAGTCTTTGCCCATTTATTCTTGATATTGTTATATATCTTCACGAATTATATTTGCTTTTCACTTGTCTTAAGAGCGAATCTTTTAGCTTTTAACTGCTTAAACGAATATTATGTAGATACTGTAATAGCGATTGGTAGACAACTTTTGTGAATTCCAAACATCTCAGCTTATGCAACTTCAAAATGCTACTTCAATCACATGAAACTTGTTTTTTACATTTGATCATATATCTTCTGTGCGTTATAGAATAATTTTTGCTAGATATTTTGAGGTCATATGCAATAAATTGGTTTCCTTTTATCATCGAACATGCATACAAAATTTTTAGATAGGTTGTGAAAAATTCAAAGTATAGACCAAAGGCAGAAAAATTTAGGGTGGCATGAATGTTAGAGGGGACTGGAATACGGTGGGTGAATTATTTCAATCGTCAGTGTAAACATTTCAATACTTCCAACTTATTTTTCTGTCCGGAATTATTATTCCACATGCACATGACTTCTACTAAACAAATAGCTAAGTAAGCAAGGCGGAAAATAAGTAGGCCAGTAAGTATATAGTTAAGTTGGTAAGGACGTTTGGATGCTAATAAGTTGTGTTGGTAGTAAGTAGGCTAGAGGGTTGATGGGTACATAAAGGGAGTTATCTGTTCTTGGGTGCCTTTTGTGCATACCAAGGTAGGCAAAAATCACTACACCGTTGCTGCACCAAATGGATTTTTGTAGATGATACAGAAGATTGTGTATTGGAAGTTGATTCGGGATCCTTCAAATGGAAAGGATGGATGCCAAAGAAAGAGAGCGGTGGAAAAGATTCTAAAAGTGATGAAGGAGTTCAAGATGCTCTCCAGAATCCTGAATACGATGTAGTTGAGCAGCCATTTTGTTTGGAGAATATTAATTTGAAAATACAAAAGGCAAGTATTGTGTTGCTTGTATTTTACGTATCGCGATGTTTATGAAAGAAAGGTACAATGGTTGATTTATCAAGACGCTAATGAAGGTTTCATGTGATAGCACCATCGCTGAAATAGGAACTGAATCATGTTTAAGTCATTGGCTGGATGTAGTCCAAATAGTAAAAATAGGGTATGTAGCGACAGCAGCACTCCTCGTTTGGTTTTGCTAATTGTAAGTGTTTGTATGGTTGCAAGTTTAATATCATTAGGCCTATGAGTCGTTGTCTTTTTTACAATGTACGCAGTCCAGTTCCTATTCATACCGACTATGTCCATATGAATTTCTTATCTTTGAAGGTACTTTTGTTGTAGTGGCTGGTCAACTGCTCTTCTCCATTTCTCATTGAGTTGCTCACAATCACACCTTGCAAACAATATCGCGTGCAGCTTGTAACAATAGATATGCTTGGCTACGCATTGCCACCAAGCGCGAATTAGTTTACTGGGCTACTAAGCCTTCTCCCAGTGGCCTCCTTCAGGGGCCGCATTAGGGAGACAGAAACCAGGTACTGAAGCCAGCCAAATTTGTTTGAATACTGTTAAGAAAGTCTGGTACCTCTAAAGAACTGCACCCACCTCTTAAGATAGAAATGTTACCTTTAGAAAGAGGAAGCTCGATTGATTTCGGTGAAAAAGGACCCTGAGAGGGACTCCATGTTCAATCTTTAAGAGACAGTCCGCACCTAATTGCCGTCATAGCGTCTTTGTATGATCACTTTTTTCTCACAGGGTGATTTGATTGGAGTAATTGGAAAAGTTGGGTCTGGGAAAAGTTCTCTGTTAGCAGCAATTACTGCTGAAATGGAACGTTTGCATGGACAGGTACAGTATCACCCGTGATTATAATGATACGCTATGTGTTGTTTTTAAGAAAGGTTAGAGACGATGTTTTGTATATTTGTGGGCTAATTTGACTATGGTTACTAAGCAGTTTTTCCCATGATCATGGAAGTTCATTGAATATCTTAATGCACTAATGGAAATGATTAGAAAAGGATGTGCTCTTATATCTATTTTTCATCTTCTATGTTAATGAATTTTTATTGACATTACCTTTCAAACTAAATAATGATTTTATCTGTTGGGGTATTCTCCATTGATAAATGGTCTCACTTTTCTCCCAGTGTGATTGACAGTGCAGTCTTGCCTTTCGTTTTAGTGAGAGCTTCGCGTAGCCTTAACACCATGTAGCGATCTCTCCGTACAATACATTTGATTCTATGAAAATGTCGTTCCCAGTTGATATTATCTAGCGTAGGAATGGGTGGAAGGAGAGAAGAAAATAGCCTGTTTTGCAATATTGCCTATTGATCAGGCCCCAGACGATATTTGTTGTGATGACATACATATACTTTTCGAGTTATGACTGTTGTGTTTCTTTAGGTCTGTCTCACAGATGAAATCGATGGTTTTGGTTTTGTAACACAAGATCCGTGGATCCAGCACATGACAATACGGGACAATATTCTGTTTGGTAGACCTTTTTATCAGAAGGAATACCTCGAAGTCATCAAATGTTGTGCACTGGAAGAAGTAAGATTTTTGACAATATTTACTCTTGTGCTACTACTGTGATTAGGAGAGTTGTTCTATGTTGGTGCGTGGTTGCGAAAAGCCTTACCTTTTTACAGGTATCTCTTAGTCTTTGCCAGTAATATTTAGTACCAAGTTGTATCCAGACATGTAGGCTTTATGAGTAGTGGAACCACTAAGGTTTATTTTCTCCGAATGTAGAAATTGATTTCCTTTGAAATGGTTGTTGATGCAGAATTGAGTTTGGAAAGAATTGTCCAAAAGAATCTGAACACAGTCTGCGGCACGTTTCTTGGTTTTTGTGGGGGCTAATTTATTTCATTGTTATAGGATCTCGACTCACTACCAGCTGGAGATCTAACAGAAGTCGGTGAACAAGGTGTAACGCTCAGTGGTGGACAGAAAGCACGGGTTGCTCTCGCAAGGGCTGTTTATCAGGTATGCAGGTTGTAAGCTGAGATGGTTTTTGCTTGTGATTGTGATGATCATACATATTATGATCGTGATGATGACGATAGCGTTGATGAAAATTGTGGTGATGATTATGAAATGACAATGATCATAATGATAGGAAGTGTTGATGATGATATTGGTGATTGTGATGATCATGCATATGTTGATTGTGATGATGACGATAGCGATGATGATAATGGTGGTGATGATTATGAAATGACAATGATCATAATGATAGGAAGTATTGATGATGATATTGGTGATTGTGATGAATATTATCCTCGTGACGATGGAGCATGGCTTTTTCTCAAAAATGTGAAATGAATAGAATATAATAAAAATCATTGCTATTTCTATACTGTTGTCTTTGTATTCAAAATATCAAGAATTGTTTTATTTGAAATATTTGAATTATTAAGGGTTTCAATGAGTGCAAATTCTGTATCTATGCTAATTATTAACAAACTGTTTTCTGATTTTCACCTCCCTAAGAAGAAGCTCTTTGCTTAGATCCATGTTTTGTTTTAGAAAAAGGACATCTACCTCCTTGATGATCCATTATCAGCAGTGGATGCGCATGTTGCACAGCACATATTTTCTAAATGTATCATGGGCAAACTAAAAAAGAAGACAAGGTAATTTCCTCAGTTGCTTTAGCCTCTTCTATTTTTTGATGCAGATTCATGAAATATCGATTTTTCAATCGAAAGTGATCATGTGAGATAGTTTGCAATATATAACATATAGGCAGATAAACTCTTAAGAAGGTTGGGTTGAGAGCTGTTCCATAGAAAGCTATCTTGTATCATTAGCATTCATGTTTGCAAACATATTCAGCGGATTTTTATTACAACTTAATTTTTGGTTTCCTCATTTTTGTAGTTCTAAGTTAGATGCACTGTTATCATGTTGTTATTTTGGGCCGTCACGTTGAAACTGTACTTTTACATCAGGCCTATAGAACTAGCCGAGAATGATAAGATGTTTATTGCGAGTGCGCACGTGTAACATGCTCTTTTCTCTTATATCGCTGAAATATAATAAGATGATATAATAGTAATTAGCTACTCATTAAATGAAATCTATTTTCCAGGATTCTTTGCACCCACCACACAAAGTTTTTGACTCAAGCGGACTTGATTATCGTCATCGACCATGGAAGAATAGTCATGTCGGGCACTCCAGATGAGGTCTTGAATAGTATGGAAAGTGGGCAGATTGATCTTGAATTCATAGATAATGATAGCGACGCTCAGAGGTTTGATCAGGTAATGTTGATATGCAACTAAGCGAGCTTTCTATATCAGTGTTCACCAACCTTTTTGAAACTCGGAGCTTCTTCAAAACCACTGAGTAATACAAAGGGCTAGTGCTTTCGCAGTACATGTCTGAAATAACAGAACTGTACGGTTTGCCTGTAGTTTTTAGAAAAGGCTTACGAGGGACTGATGTGGATGTTGCAGGCGACTTGATGCCCGCCGGCACTGGGTTGGCAACACCTGCTCAGCAGCGATATCTTGCAAACTCTGCACTTGATTCTCTTTTAGCATGCGGTAAATTTATACTTATTCAACTATCCCTTTAGCTGTGCAGTCTGAGTCATCTTTAGAACGGCAGTCTGGGCCCTGCTCATTCGGCTCTTTGGGGGGGTGTCTGGTCTGGGGTTCTTGGTGGTGGGGTGGCTGCTCTGTGGCCTGCGGCATCTTTGGTTCATGGGGCTTTTCCTTTAGGGAGTTCTTTGGAGAGCTCACTAACAGCGACCCCTTAAATATTTTTATTTATTGTAGGCGTAAGTAAGCTCTTTGTGAATCATGGCACCACACATCAACAGCCAGATCTCAACCATCTCGGCACAATTTCTTTTCAATCAATTTCAACCACCCAGGCTGGCGCATGCTGGCGCCTGTCAAATTGGAATGGTGCCATGGTACACAGAGTGCTTAAACTTTGTTTTTGTATTGTTTTTGTTGTTCTTTGTTTTGTATTCTTAGATTATTGTTAACGGAATTATAAGTGCCCTTCATAGCCAGAACCAGATGACGTCATGTCCTTTTCTGCTATGGACGGCACAGAATATTGTATTTTGTTGAGTTTTAGATTGACATTGATGTAAAAAAAAAAATCTTTAGAATGTACCTTAGTCCTGCTTCTAGGTAGTTCCTTACAGTTTTGCTAATTGTTTTGTTTTTTTGCATTGTAATAGAATGTGAAGCTACATATAGTGAAATGAAAAAATTGTCTATTGATAATAGGAATCACAGAAAGGTGATCGTCGTTTGTCAAAGAAAAAAGATAATACTAATGCTCAAGGTAAGTTTCCTGTTGCAAATTATTTCTATGCACGAGCGAAGATTTGTATAAGCTGTCAGGTAATATTTCTTAATATGTATTCATACTGCATTGTATTAATGAACTGTAGTGTATTGTTTGTAACTGCGATTTAATGTCAGTCTCTCATAGCCATTGTTTACTATTTTTGTACTGAACAAGCTCATTCATGTATAAATTTCAGTCTATGGGGCCATTTCAATTATGTCATAGCAAGTGACATATGTCTGTCGACAACTTGTGTATCTTTATCGAGAAGTAGGTGTAGCAATTACATTTTTAGTTACTTTATCTTCCACTCCATTCATTCATTCATTGCGTGTTTTTTCTACAACTCATTGCCATCACTTCCTCTCCGCTAACACTAAACTAACATCACACTAACATTCTATTGCGTCATAACACCGTGCCCTTTTGTTAGGCCTATTTTTATACTAACTTTCCCTCAACACATTGTCTAGCCTTTCCTTTACCACATCGATTTTTGTTATTCCATCTTTATACGTAATTCCGGGGAGCAAATGTATATACCAATTCAAATTGTAAAATAGTTAGTTGAATTTCTATCTTGGCGAAGAAACACACACAAAATACAATTCGCGTGTAGCTTATTGTCTCCAGTCTACAACGACGAGAGAAAAGAAAAGAGAAATACAGTGGTGAGACCGTTCAATTAATATAGTATAAAACTTCATTAGTAATTCAAATATTCAAACGAAGAGAATTACTAAATAGGTTTTGCCTATCTGAATTGATAAATATTGCACATTACAGTGGAATGAATGACCTTGTTAAATCTACCGATATACGTATCACTATGGGAATAATGTGCTTATTTGATATATATCTACTTTGTTTAAGATAAATTAGTTCAAGAAGAGGAAATGGAAACTGGGACTGTTGCCTTTAGTGTATACAAACAGTACTGGAAATCAGTTGGACATGTTCTCTCGATTAGCATTCTTTTGTTTTTGCTGCTGATGCAAGGTTGTTCTTCCATGATGTTATGTCGAATGTAAAAGCACCCCTGTAAAGTTTCCTTTCATATCTTGTTTTCTAGGTCCTCTGATTTAGAATACCAAGTATTTGCAGCGTGATAGTATAACCTCTTGGATGCTGTTTATATTTGGTTGTTAACTTTTTGCACATTTGCTTTTCCTATTGTGTTCTTAGTAGTTGAGTGAAGTATATAGTATGTAGTATGAGTGAAAGTTAGAGAAAATGAATGACCCCAACGGTACTTTATGCCAGGACCATCCGTTTGTATTTCGAATGCTCTACGGCTAAGTTGTCGGGTCCCTTTTCTAAGGCACACTTAGGAGTATGTGATTTATCTGTACTGCTCTTCTCCTAGCCAATTGGCAGAAGGGGGCGGAAGATCTCAGCTGCGATGACTTCATTGTGTAAATGAGAGGGGCATTGAAGGCATATGTTTTACCACTGAGTGCATTCTTGAACGCATGACCAAATTACTTAGTGATAGAGCACTCGAAGTACATAGCTGAGATCAATGAATTTGAGCCCCGCTTGGGTCATTCATTACTCACTCTTGTGCTTTGCATATTTTCCCAAATCCTTTTCATTCTACCGTACATAATCAATACCGTTGTATTTTAAAGGCTACTTGTATTTCGAAATGTTTCTCATTTTCATTCTCTATGATCAGCTCAGAATTTTCGTTTATTGAACTCATTTTTATGGCGCAGTTTTTTCAACATAGGGAATTTTTCTAATACATTCAAAGTAAAGCCAAATTTTTTTTTCAAATCCAAATAATATTTTCAAAGCCAGAAAAAATCTAAAAAAATCCAGATTTCTGGAATTTGTATTTGAAAAATCGAAACTGGCAACCCTTGTTGGAGCACTTCACAAGCAGCAGCATTGTTCACAGCTGGCCTTAAAGTGTTGAATGATGCTATAGACACCGGAATTTTGTTTGATTTGAAGATGACTTTGTAATGTAGTTTTCCTGTCACATAGGTTCACGAAACATCAGTGATTGGTGGCTGGCATATTGGATATCGGAAGAAAAGCATCATGGTACGGAGAATAGAACGGCCTATTCTATAAGGAGAGTTTTGGATCCCGATACAAAGTTTTACATTACAGTGTATGGAGCTTTGGCTGGCGCAAACACTGTAAGTTTCGCCTTGTAGATCTTTTCTGTAGGATTATTCACTGCGAGAGTTTTGATTCTTAACTTATCATGACTATATCTAAAGCAATGGGTATTTCATATTGTGATATACATCTTTACTGAATAATACTATCTGATTAAAGACTTAGTCAAGGAATTGCAAAATGTATTGTATTTCACTGCAGTATCTCAAGAATTTGGCGTATGATTCTGGTTACAGTTTTTATTCTTTTATTAGTGGCGACTTCTGGTTGTTTTTGGCAAGCTTTTTTGCTGTTTATCTCAAGAGTTGACTTATAAATTATGATTGTACTGTCAGGTCTCTACCAGTTGCTGCGTCAGTCGTTTTAACCTCGATTTATGTTTTGGCTGCCACTCATACTTAAAGGAGGCCTATGTTTCTATATAACTCAGTTGATGCGATTTATAATTTAGAGTGACTTGGGTGGTTTATAGTTTCAATGTAGCCCTATTGCTTCGTTGTATATCCCAGGGCCTAGAATAAGGGGAATTTAAAAGACCTCTATTTAGGGTAAATCAAGGGTTCCTGGCCAGAATCCAGAAGACAGCTGTCCAGGATCACACTTATTTTCTGCTAAGAGAATTTTGTAACTGCAGTATCCAATAAAACTTTGCACCACAGCACCCATTAAAGCTTTGCACCTCTAATTTTTATTTTCAAGAACACCATTTGAATTTCCAGGACCACTATGTTGACCCAGATTACTGTTTCTAAGCTCTGGTTTAACCGATGGCGGCTTGTAAGTATGGATGGCGTATGGTATATGAATGGTGTATTAAGTTACAATACCCGCCATACGTTCTTGGAAAAATTACAAACAACTGATAAAAACCACATTCCTGCACACTTTGTCCTTGTTGCAATATAAAGGCACCCTTGTTCCCCCTAGAACACCGTTGGTTCGTCTATGGGACACTTGAAGTTGGTATGCACGTGAAATTTTCCCGCTTTTGCTTTTGTTTCTTCCAAAAACCAAGATTGTTTGTAGGGAGGAGGGGGATGGAAGCTCATTGCTGAGTACGAAAAGTACAAAGGACTTTTGGCGACTATTAGATATGAAGTGAACTTTCATTCTCTACCTTGCAGATTTTCACTTTGTTCAGAGCTTTTCTGTTTGCATATGGTGGAATAGAGGCAGCCAAGTTCATTCATAAGAAGCTTCTGAGATCGGTCTTTAATGCACCCATCAGTTTCTTCGATGTAACCCCAGTAAGTCAGAGTAGAGTTACCAGCATATTGCGTTGCGTTATTTGTGTTTTTCTTGTTTATATTTCGGAGTAATTGTTGTAGCAAAATGGTCTAATTTCACTTAGTAGTTTGGCAGATCTCATGCACTTCGGAGTATCCAATAGTTATAAAACAGAACATAACCGCGAAATGTTTTTGAGAGCTCTGATCAAGTCTATTTTCTCCCAAACTGATTGACCAATCATCATACAGAATGGGCCTAAAGTTAGCTGTGACACATGTATAGTCAGAATCCTGCATGATGATTGGTCAACTAAGTTGGGAGAAAATAGACCTGATCAGAACTATGTAGCAGATAGTCTAATATGACTGAATGCCCCTCAGTTGACCAGTTCTGCGCTACAAGATAATGGGTACTACAGAAATTGAATTAATTTTGACTATAGAGGAAAGACTGGGGTAATATATGCTTTCTCATCACTGTACTTATTTGCTCTTTTTAGATAGGAAGAATTGTCAATCGCTTTTCAAGTGATGTGGTAAGACAGTTTTATCTCTTAATTCGTTTCTGACAGGATTAAGATCTTTTTTACACAATCCCAGTTTTTATGAGCAATTTTCCTAACTCATATTTTTGTACACTGACTTGTTCATCTGTTTTATTGTAGTATTAGCTATATTGATGTAGTTGCTCTTGTTCTGCGAGGATTTACTACTAAGAGTTATAAGCAGGGAATTATTGTTGGTTCCTGTTCCATTTGTCTTGTCTACCTATTGCGTTACTTCATTGTGCTGGTCAATATTTTTCCAATTCAATATTTCTGATACTATTCCTTTATGCCGGTCAATATTCCTCTCTATTCAGTATATTTTTCTCTTTTTGTCTGTGGCAATAAATGTCTTCGCAATAGATCATATCTGCTATGTGGTGCCAATGTTTTGTTTACACCACACCACACCACTTCACTTCAGTTGATTTATTTGACGTCTTTAGCGTGTTTTGCTCTTTGTATTTCACGGTGTGAAAATAATTTTTTTTGCAGTATGCAGTGGATGATAGTCTTCCATTCATGCTGAATATTTTCCTTGCACAAGCGTTTGGAGTATTTGGTACTGTTGTTATCACTTGTTATGGACTACCTTGGTTTGCTGCAGTGCTTGTTCCACTCGGTGCTGTTTACATTTACACGCAGAATTATTACAGAAAAACTTCCAGGTCAGTTTGGTTCATCTTGTATTCAGTGGATTCTTAATTACATAAGATACGAAGCTGGCGGAACACCTGACAGCTTTTGAGAAGAACACGTACCAGCGGCTGCTACTGGCCAAAGGAATTAGTATTGTATTCATGCAATCATTTAGGTACTCTTGAGTACCGAATAATTGGGGAGAGTGTGAATAATTTTTTTTTTGGGGGGGGAGTAGTTGGAAATGCTATGAAAAGTAATAGTTGCAGGGGGAACTAGAAGACATGGATTTTGCAACGAATAGCTTAGGAATATTGATTAGTCATGAAGTTTTAGCGAAAAGACAGGTAAAGAAATTTATTATGATAGTGTAAATAATTGTCTGGTTGCTCTCTAAGTAGGTGAAAACAGTCGCTCGAAAGAAATACAATTTCATTCATGAATTTCTCAAAAATGATAAATGGGGGCTGGGGGGCTGGAATAAATGCGGGGGTTTGTAAAGATTAAAAGCAGAACCTAGCACTATTGGGAGCCTTTGAAACACCTTAAGGTTTTCTGTGTTTTTTGCTTTCAGGGAGTTAAAGCGAATCATGTCTGTATCGTTATCACCAATTTACGAGCACTTTTCTGAGACGCTGTCAGGGCTTGCAACGATTAGAGCTCTGAGAGATACGGCCCGTTTTACTGAAGAAAATGAAATCAAATTAGATGCAAGCCAGAGAGCAAACTTCGCGGGTAGATTTCGATTATAGTTTTATCTTATATATGGATTTATGATTGTAGACATGCTAATAGGTTTGTTTTGCATGTTATTCGTTGAATATAATAAATTAATATAAAACGCCCTAACCAGGAGTAAATTAGCATATTCATTTGACTTCGTTTTTGTGGTACTGTTTTAATTTCCTTCAGGTTTAATGACCTTAGGTGATATTTTCTTTCCTTTTATGATTTATGAATTAATGCAATTTGTAATTCATTTTAATCATTATTAGTTTTCATTCAGTTAAAGGGGATTTCATTGGAATTTACATTGTATGCGGAGTATTTTTCTGCATGTCTGCATAAACTTTGGGATTCTTCTTGACGTTAGTATTTGACTGTTTTGTAGGAATCCGTTTGGAGCTGTGGTACATTGTTTATGAAAATTTATTACTTATGGCTTATTTCGTCATCAATTTTTTTGGGCAGTTTAAACGTATTTGTTTATCTATTCACACGTATATTATAAAGCCATCCAATGTTTTTTGTATTTTAGGTTTAGCTGCGTCAGTTTGGCTTATGATAAGACTCCAAATGATTGGTGTAGCTATGGTGACAATGGTTTCATTTTTAGCCGTCATAGAACATCATATAAATTCAATTGACCCTGGTAGGCTTTTTTCTTGTTGGTTTGCACGTTTATTTAACAGTCATATGCTAGTGTCACGTGTTTAAAGGGCAGAAAGGAAGGACGACTTTCATTGCACGGGGACAGAGTCTTAAGAATAGATTTTGATGGTAATAGTTTTGATGTTGTAGCTAGTAGTTTGCTTATATGGTAGTTTCAGTTCAATGTTTTAGCTTGTCCTGTCCATTTATGTGGAGCTTTACCTTATGGGTTTATCTACACCTATCACCTCGTGCGATTTGCTGGTTTTAGCCTCTGCCGCTGTTTTAGGCTTTGTTATTGCGCTGTTTTCACACAGGAATGCAGCTTGAAATCACATGAGTCAAATGGCAGATTTGAATTTCCAGTTCTGGACTCAGATCTGAGAGAGGACCCTTGTAGAATATCCAAAAAATAAACCCAAGCCTGCTCCAGTATGACACAAGGAAGTTTATTTTTCATCATATGATGTTATGAGCTGTGTAGAATTTCATATGATTCTTTCAGCAGACTGTCTTATTTTCATCTTTGTTTTTTAGAATTCAGATGAAACTGTATAAGACATGGTATTGTTTATTCTTTTCTTTGATCGCTTGTCGAAATTTCTTGCAGGTTTGGTTGGACTGGCCATTGCTTACGCACTTTCCATAACAGATCGATTATCAGGTTTAGTGACAGCATTCACGGAGACCGAGAAGCAAATGGTCAGTGTAGAAAGGGCGCAACAGTACATAGTTGGAACTCCAAAGGAGGCTGATAAAGATTACGAAGTAAGGCCACAAAGCTTCATATGCCAAATCATTATGCCTTATGCTCAATTATTCGCAATGCTATGTCATTGTCAATAAATATTGACAGCAATATTATTTTCTTGCTTAGATGTTTTCTACTTTAGTTGGAAATTCCTGTTGTGTCTCACGTATTTTACCGTTGGGTTAAGAAATTGTAGTATTACGGTCTTTTATTTTGTAATTCTTTAGTATGCGAATAGTAGAATATCTGCACACTATGCAATGATCTAGAATGGGCTTCATACCATTCCGTTGCGAATAGATGAATTAATTTCTACACTGACAACGAGGAACTGTTCTCTGCAACAAATAATTTCTATATTTAATTTTTGGAAAGATAACATGTTAAAGTGGTTTGTGGTTCTTTTTCTGGTCTCTTTTGGTAGATTATTTTGAAATTGTGTGATTTGTACAAAGTTATATCAATAATTATTCAATAGGATTTGTATAATTTTCCGAGTATACTTTGTGTTTCTAATTTGACAGCCACTGAAATCGCATTGTCAATGTCTATGTGTGTTGCCTCCTTTAGTAATAGTTGTTGTGTTTTTGATGCTGGCAGATCGTCTTGTACCTATTTTCGATCGCAACATATATGGAACAGATTTACCTTCATGGCGATATTGTGCTTTTAGATTGACAGCCACTGGCCTAAAACTGGCGCAATAACATTCTCAGACGTAACACTGGTTTACAGGTAAATGTAAACAGTTCTTTCATCAATTTTATATGCGAAAAGGATCACTCTTTGTGAATGAATTTTGATAGTTCGTTGATTGCACAAAGTTGATAACAATTCAGATTTAATCTTTTTATTCTTTCTGCTTCTTTAAACATTCTGCTTCACAATCTCTCTCTTCTTCATTTCGATTGCGGTTTGCCCTGGTTTAGTTTAGATTGCTGGAACTTAGTGTGCAACAATCATGCTTGTTTTGAATTGATATGGCTGTGTGCCTCACACTGTAGCTACTTTGACTAAGAAACTGACTGGCAATGGTCTTCAGCCTGATTTATGTATATATTCGGTTCGTCCTCTCGTAGATCCATTCATCTCATATTGCTATTATTTTCATTGCTATATTTAGACCTGGTTTGCCACCCGCGCTGAAAGGAATCTCAATCAAAATTTTTGATGGTGAAAAGGTCTTATTTGTTCTTAATATTATTTTTCTATACTAGTTATTGGTTTATGCCTCTCAAAGTTTTCATCTGTACTTGCATTATGACATAGTAAGGTTATAGAAGAAAGGGCTATCATTGGTGCACCTTAGGGGCGAATGAGGATCCGAACTACCCACTTTCCTGCAATATGCTTCTCGGGATTTGTCCAAAATCGTTAGAAAATTTATGGAGGGTAAGCCTTTTCTTTAGTTCTCTAAAGTACCGCTGCACTCCAAACCCTTACAGCCAAAAGTTTTTTGGCATGAAGAGACTGTCCCCAATACGCTACTGGAGTAATCTGGCGCATTTTCCCTATACTTTTCCCAGTTGGCACATTTCCTCATTTATTTTAACAAAGATTTGGCGCTAGTTTCCTTTTCTCTAGAAGTTCTAGCGTAAATCTTTAGAGGGGAAAAGTATGGAATGCAGTGTGACTATGAAGCAATGTGAACGACATTGGCAATAACGAAGATATAATTTGTACTATAGGATAGTTACATATAGAATAATGTACCAGTTACCATAGCTGGTATAAAGCACTTATTAGGGAAACATTTTTGAAAAAGGGCATTTTTCCGCATGTTCAAAGGCATGATCCAAGACCTTCCCCCAAAATTTGAGTCGTGAATACACCTTTGTCATCTACGACACTTGGTTTCATTTTATGATACATATGGAAAACTATCGACTTTCGTTCTTTATTCTAAGTTTCCTTGGATATAGAATTTGCTACTTAACTATTCGTATAGGTACAGCACTTGTATTGCTTTGGTAGGTGTCAGGTATTCGATTGAAGCTTCCTGAGTTACCTCATTTGTTGTATTCGTATAAATACTTTCAGACAATGCGTACAACACAATACCACAGGGAGCATGGATCTGCATGTCATCCCTGTGGCCTTTGCAAATGATTGATTATTGTAGACAGAACAACAACATCAATGGTTGTTAATATCACTTGGTCTTGCTAGATTGGTATTTGTGGACGAACTGGCTCTGGGAAAAGCAGTCTGCTTCTAATTTTATTCCGCATGGTCAATATTGAGCACGGAAGCATAAGAATTGATGGTGTTGACACACGAAGTGTACCCTTGAGGAAACTTCGGTAAGATACGATACTTGTGTGTACAATATTCAATCGTATACACTATAACTATCATTCTCTCATTGGTCACTACTGGTATTATACTTTGTCACTTTTTGCAAGTATCATTTAGATTTTCAGTAATTTCCGTTGTTATAACTACCTTATTAAATAGAAATTACATTAATTTTTAGTATAGATCATGCTAAAAAGTACCCCGAGGTTACCAGTTACGATGTTGAAACTATCGTGACGTCAAATTTTCAAACTATTTGCAATTTTCTAGGGAGTCGACGACCAAGAGTGTCTGTAGAAGTGTGGATCTAAATAGCTCTTAAATGCTAAAAAGTGCATTTTATCATAGAGTTGACATCTAGCACCATTTGATACTCTTCTATTATTTCTGTCTGCGATGAGTAAGGGACGGGTCATTAATTACTTGTGGGGAGGGGGTGGAAGACATTCTCATATATTTGATGGAATTTTCGTCCCCCCTCTCAGATTTATTTTGATATTTTGATCCCCACTCCAAGACTTCAGAAGAAACTCCATAGTCCTTCTCTTGAAATGCTCTTTATTTTTCATCCCCCTGCCCTCTGAGCGTGTAGAATTTTGGTACCCCCTCCCAGATGTCTTCCAGCCCCTCCCCTGGAAGAATTAATTACGGGTCCCTAACTAGGAATAATTTTTACCAGCTAGTTTACTAGGCCAGAAAACCTATGCATGGATAGTCTCTTGGGTGTGTGTGCAGTGTGTTCAAATCACTAGAGTATAAGTCATTTGGCAATGGATGGATTTGTGTTGCATGCTAGTTGTTGTGTACGAGTTTCTTCAAAGATTGTTGATGTTGCTTTCTGCTTTGGTCTGTATACAAAAATATTGACTTCGAGAAAGTTGATGAATATCAATACTAAGAAGATTTATTGAATTGATATGCATTTACAACAAGAATCAGCGTAATTTGATTGGGATGATTTGGCAAGGGACATAAGAATGTCAAACAACTTGAAGATGCTAGGGCTGGGAATATCAAGGGAGGAGACAAACAGTGAATTTGTGTTGTGTGTCCATCATGATTTCTAGTAGCATCATGTGACGAAACAGATGCAAAAAGGTGTGGACAGTAGGAGCCTTCATTTAGTAAGAGCATACAGCTTGAAACTGTATAATTTTATTTCAGTCATTTAGACGTTTTTCAGTCTGGTATTTTAGCTAGTTTCTTACAAATAGTTTCATAGGACTTATTCCACTGGCCTCTCTCTATTTAGAATCTACATAGAACCAACCCTATGCTATTGTCTTACCTACCTTGTTAGTACCATCTGTATTTTCCATCTAAAGCCAGTAGCTTTCATTAGCTCTTCGGTTATAATACTGGTGATCATTTTTCGGAATGTTTGTTCTGCACGACAATGTGAAATTCTGCGTTTATCTTTTCATTGATATTGTTTTCTTTCATTGTTGTCTTGTTTGTAGATCCAGAATGGCTATAATACCTCAAGATCCATTTTTGTTTGATAGTAGCATTCGGGAAAATATTGACCCATTCTCTGTGGTAACTATTTTTTTCCTGCTTGCATCTCACGTAGTTTTGTAGCATAAATAGAAAATATATTACGCCACTCTCTTACAAGATCAGACTTGGTCAAATTCGATAGTCAAATGTTATCGAGCTCGACAGAGTTTTAGCTCGCGGAAGGGCTTTGAAGTAATTGTATTTAGTCGTTGGGGGTACTTTCTTTCATTGCCTTACAACCTCTCTGCAATACACCGCTCACAGTAGCCATTAGCAATTTCTTTCGTTAAATTTAAGTTTGGAATAATCTATCTATAATTATGATTTACTCCTAGCGATATGTCATAGGTTCTATGGAGGCGTTGTAAACTTAAGCAAAATTTGCTATGGTAAATAATCTGATTCTCTCATTGTCTTTCTAGGTCTCATATTTTTTAAGGATTCTCAGCTTTTTTTGAACGATGTATTGTTGTCTACCAATTGATTCGCTATAGTATCATTATTTCTTGTATCATAATTTGAGAACGCTCTAACTCATACTTAGTTATAGGAAGTTTTATCACTACACATTGCACTAAAAATTTGGGGATACTGGGCGAGCCCTTGATTTTCAGACCACGCCCTTTGTTTTCGATGTCAATATGAGCGACAAAAGTTCCTACATAGTTGATAGAATGAGGATTGATTAGTAATTCTTGTTGATATCGCACTTGATATCTGAATCAAAATGACTTTTGATACTAGCGGTCTTGTGAACACACTTTTGCGTGGGTATGCGGTTTTATCACTGCACACTTTTACTGTTTATTACTGCACACTAAATGACTTTAGTACTTCACAAATTGGCTGTCAATGCACACTATATTTAGGTATGATTTATCCCATTTCATGTTGTCTACTATCCTCTACGCTTTTTTATGTGATTATGATTAATGATAAGTTTTGGAAAAATTTCAAATTCTTTCCTGCAATATCGGTACGTTCAGAAATCATATTACTGAATGCAAGATAGTAGAGCTAATGTCCTTTAATCATCGTTGAGATACAACACTGGTGAATTGTCAGTCATTAGTACCTTTCTGCTTATTTTCTTTGTTAAAATAGCATTCAGACGAAGAGCTTGCTTCTACACTTGAAAGATGCCACTTGTTGCGCCAGGCAAACAATATGGGTATGTATTCATCATGAGAATCAATGGAGCTAAGTAGGTTTTCGGACATATTGGGTGTATAATATTGAACGTATGTTGATAGAACAGAAGATTGTTAATGAAAAATATTCTTTCTTCACCTTGTCATATGATGAAGATGGAATTGTGCCAATAGATGAAAAAGTTTCACCTGCAGCCTTTCAGAATTTCACTCTGTTAAAGAGTTAGCAATAAAGAAAAGCTATCGTGGGGCAGGATCGTTTGTTCAATGACATCTACTTTTACAATTGCAATTTTGGTTACTGTCCGCAGGTCTATTGCCTGGTATTCAGCACTCGCTCACTACCTACCTAGCAGCAAATGGGTGCTTGATTTAAACATTATGGAGATAAATGCTGCAAGAAGAGGTACTAGCCACCATACCCCATGAAGCAGGTGGCCGAGGATAAGTGTCCTCTGTCTTTTTAGTGCTTTTCATATGATTTCACATTTTGTCTCATAGGTGGGCTAGATTCCAAAGTCGGTGGGAGAGGACAGAATTTATCGGTTGGTCAAAGGCAGCTGCTATGTCTTGCTCGAGCCCTTCTGAAAAAGTCAAAGGTATTTTTGTTTTCTATTTCTCACAAAACGTTATTACACTCTGTGCTCTAGGCTTGTTATGTTCCATTCTGGTTTTTATGTCGCCACAATTTTCCATGGTTTGATCAGAGCACACGCCAAAGGTGACTTGTGAGCAATCCACCTCCACCCCATAAAACTCTGTCAGACAATGTGACCACTTGTATCGGGGAATTTTAGGGTTTTTGTGCAATTTGCAGACCGATGAACGACTGTTGATGATGTTCAGCATGTTCTATGTTTTAATTACATCTATTGCTTCTAGATTAGTTCTTGTATTTTATTTTTTTATTTCATAATCATGTTTCTATTCTGCTCTTGGTTTGTCTTTTTTAATGAAATAAAAGATTCGCAATGATTTAAATTTTTTCTTGATTTTCAAGTGAAATTATACCTTGTATCACTCAAGAATAATTATTTAGAATAATGTTAGGCTGACAATTTATTTCAATATTCAGGCTCACAGCCAGCTTCTCTTATATACATGGTCATAGACTTGAGTGTAGAAAAATGTTGACATCTGCATATACATATCTTTTTTTATTAGAAACAAGCCTAAAGGAAACATGAGGCTCAAATCAGACAAAAATTAAGAAACAAATAAGAAACACAGGCAGGCTGAGTTTCAAAAGTAAACTTGAGAAATTTGTTTTTTGCGAGAAAATTTTTAATTGAACTGGAAACCAAAATACAAACAACATCTGTCTCTCAAATGTTTATAACTGAAAATTCAATTTCTCGTCTCGTAGTTGCCTTGTTGCTATAGGAAATTTCAAGAATTTTAAGAAACACGTAAGAAACATTTAAGGCTGGATTTGACTGAATGTTAAGAAACATCCAGGCTGAATGGAGAAAGTTTGTTTCTTATATAAAAAAGACGTGTAATACCAATATTAGGAACTCTGGAAGATATTGAGGTCATTGTAGGAAAGTGTAATGGATTTAATCTCTTTGAAAAAATATTTTTCCTACTATGGCATAGACCGTGGATATAATATTGACATATCCTGGATTCCAAACCAACCTTTCTCGTTATCTGCCTAATCTTTCCTCCCCGCAGCTGTTTACTGCTATTGCGGCCCATTTTCCCACTTATTCCCTCGCTTTGCTCCAACTTTCTCGTAGTTGGTCCCACGTAGGTCTAGTATTGCATGCCCACTCTTGAGATCATACATTTTCTTGATATTATGGCCAAATTGCATTTTCTTGTTTGCCATCAAGGCCAGGGGTGAATTTAATGACGGATGTGGAGGTTTTACACCCCTGAATGTTCTGCTTTTAGTTAGTGAAGAACTACACTCATTTTTGTTTGTAAGAAACTGGCGATTGGAAACTAGTGCTGAACAGGCAGAAAAATTACGAAACTATTGAATCGTGATTAAACCGAGAATAGGGGTCAAACATATTGACGTCATGTGGTAGGGGGAGGGGGTATTGTCAATACTCTATGTTTTATGAGTATGCATAGAGGGGAGTGGGGCGTTTTCTCCTGTCGACGTCATCACAAGGATTCTCGAAATCTGTACAAAGTCATGATAGTCTCTAAGAATATACCATCTAGAGGTTGCCTTAATGTTTACTAATTCTGCTGTTCTAAGAAGAGCGACTCGCAAAAGGGACGTAAAAATGGCTTAACATTACTAATCTTCTTCAGAAAAGTTCCCAATCCTATCCACGGGAAAGCGTTAGCAGTAGCTGCTGCTCTTAAAGTTTGTTTTCTCCCCGCTTTACATGCATTGTTTGGGTGAAGTGGGGGTGGGGATGGTTATAAAAATTCGATTTCGTTAATCGCTAGAAATGGGGGAGGGGACTTGTTGAGAGGATGTTACTCAATTAAGGGATGAGGGGAAAAATGGCTCAAATATTGACGACATGATAAATGTACGGTCCCATATCGAAATTTTGTAAAAATCCAAGAACATGGTTAGCCTGTTGGCGTAGAACTTAAGACACAAGGGGTAAAATATAGTTCTCGCATCTAAGTAAATCATCAGAACGGGTAAATCATCATCAGATCAGTGAATCTGATTTGAAAAAGGGGTCTCAAACATTTCATAACAGTGAATCTAGTTTATTGCAGCTGTGAACCCCCCAAAGGAGTTTTTGTTGGAAATTCATGATATCATTGTTATGGAAATCTAAAGAAACAATGAGTATTAACCTTTTTAGAGCATCAAGAGACTGGAGTACATATAGTTTTTATAGGAAACCAGTTTATAAGCAACCCAGTACTAAACACGTTAAAATTTAAGAAACTTTTAGAACTACAACGAAAGAGTTAAGAGACTTTCGAAATTTCCGTCCTATTTCATAGTTTGAGGTTGGGGAAACATATTTCCTCCACGGATTTATCATGTGTTAACTAAAGTAAATAGTTTGAGAAATTTGTAAGAAATATCCTTTGGTTGAGAAAAAGATATGCGCATTTTATGACAAATAGCATGTTGGAACCATTACCTGGTTCAACGCAAAACTGAACCAATACTGTATACATTTCGAGGACAAAAGTGAAGATTATTTGAAGTTTACCGAAATTAACGATGTGGACATGAGGTTGATTTAGATTTAGAGCTGCACTAACTTCTTTTGTTTGCAATCATGCTAGTAGCTTGCTATATCCATGTGTTTTATATCGTTTTCAATGCAGTCTTTTTTCATTAAATTAAGGAACTTTTAAGAAACTTTCAGAACTAAAATTTGGCCAAAATTGAGAAACTTTTAGTACTAAGCCTTGAGCTAGGTTTCTTATAAAATAGAAAACATGTACTGAACACTGACCGTTGTTTCTTATAAAAGAATGAGTGTAGTTACAGTCGTGCAGTAAAGTGTTTTGGTTCTTGAAAACAGCGTCAAAAGACTAGGTAACACTGAACGCTGGCCAGGATTGTTTGTCCTTGGCAGCCACACTGAAAGTGCCTAGTAGCAGGTGCCATATTCTTCGAAGCCGTACTAAATGACGCTCAGAAAAAAGTAAGCCGCATAAACAAAGCCCATACCGTAAGTCCTCGAGTAAGCCCCCGGGGGCTTACTTCACAAAAAATATTTTAGGATGGGGGCTTATTCGAGGGGGGCTTACTCGAGGGGGGGCTTGTTCTGTCGCAACCAAAAATGGTCATAAATATTTGTTGTTTTCGGGGCGATATCTAAGTCCAAGTAATGTATGTTGAAAAAAAGAAGAAAGTCTGTCAAAATTAGAGTTAAATGTATTTACTAGATTACAACATTTACTAAAATTACAACAATCTTCACCAACAGAACAATTTTTTCAAAAGTTATTAAACACTGAGTTATTGTTACATTTCCTTATGGAATCGAATAACCCCCCATGGGGGCTTATTCGAGGATGGGGGCTTATGTCACAAAAAATAATTTAGGGTGGGGCTTATTCGAGGGGGGCTTATTCGAGGGTGGGGGCTTAATCGAGGACTTACGGTAGCTGAAATTTGTTGAAAATCTGTCGACCGTGCGCTGGAGCAGGCTTGCGTTGGAGAAATATAGATATAATCTGTATAACAAAAGGCAAGGTGTCGTGCAGCATGCAAAGCAGTTAAACGTCTTGGATAAAGATGTAAGTGGCTCTTGCTATAAGCCGCCCTTTGTTTAAGACAGAACAAATTATGCGAATAGAAAGTGTAAGCTGCGACTTGAAATAAAAGGAATACAGTATTCAAATGCTATTGCTTAGCTGTTACAATGGAAGTCCCTTTTTATAAAGGACGCTACCTAGCATTAAAAGTTAGATGGAATTGCTTTAACTTTCTCCCAAAAAATTTTGTAAACTTTTCTCGTTTTTTGTACATCGAAAATCCGTGATGTGCAAGGTCCTTACTCTCTCCAAGGCTATTCTACATATCCATGGACGCGTCAAGCGGCTATTGGACATGTAGTATTATTTTAGACAGTTTTGAGGAAAAATTCTTGATCATGCCCTGTAGACACACTGATAGAAGGCAGGCAACACATTTCACGCTTACAGTGATAAAAATCACACTATCTTTTACATGATACTAGTAATAATAAATGATGATAAATGCTTTATTTTAGGTTGGCTTCTCGTCTAGCTAGTTAGTTTGCCAATTATTGCTAACCAAAACTTAAATACACGTATATATATTACGACGAAGAAAAATATTACACGTCAAAATATCATTACAATCATAAAAACCGTAAATTTTCAACAAATCCTTTGCACAATCTACAGTTGCAATCAAACTGATGGTTCTTAATGCCTCTTTTGAAGCTATTCAATGTCTGGGACTCTTTTAAGAAAGATGGCATTGTATGCCACGTCTTCGCTCCAAGAAAACGTGCATTTTCAATACCGTACCCTGTCGTGCTTGGTTTTGGTGCCAAGGTATTTCTGTCACTACTAATGGTGTGTGGAGTTTCTTTCTCCTCAAAGATTTTATTTATGAAGCTTGGATTGAGATTCTGTTGAGTTTTAAAAATTTCAGTAGCAAGGAACTGTAAATTTTTATGGTGAATGGACACTGTGTTTGCTTTCGTCAATAATTCTTCGAAATTTGAAGACCTGTCCTTGTATGCGATTCTCAAAGCTCTCTCGTGAATTTTGTTTATTTTCATATTATCCGACCTATCATGAAACAGCCAAACAATTGGATAATAGCTAAACTGAGAAACAACGAAGGTGTTCACCATAATTCTCAGATTCTCAACATCCACATAGTTTGAAATACGTAAAAGTGTACGCAGCTTCTGTCGAGCTTTTTACAAAGTGAGTTTACTTGGTTCTTGAAATCTAGGTGCTTATCCTGCGTGACAGCTAAACGTTTTTCTTCAACAGATTCTCTTATAATAGTTGGATCGGTGTGCACTGATACGTCAGTGTTTTTCTCCCCAAAAATCAAAAGATGACATTTTTCAGGATTCATTTTCATACTGCTATCAAGAAACCACTTTGAGAGCTTCTGAGCATCTGTTTCAAGGCTAGATGCAATATGTTGTAGTTCATGACCGCACACGTAGATGGTCGTGTCATCTGCATAGCAGCAAACTTCAGTCTCTTCCACCAAAAGGAAAAGGTCATTTATAAATGCATTAAATAAGAGAGGCCCCAAAACAGAGCCTTGCGGTACTTCCTGAAAATGATTCCTGCCATAAACTGAATGACCCATTGATCTTAACTCGCAGTTTCCTATTCGAGAGATAGTCATGAACCACTTTTAGGACAGCTCTATGGAAAACGTAAGCTTCAAGCTGTGCAATGAGTAGTTCGTGATTTGAATAATCGAACACTTTCGAAAAGTCCATTAGAATTGCACCTGCGAACCCTTTCATGCCTAGGCAAAATTTGCATTTTTCAGTCAATCTAAGGAGCTCATGCTGGGTATTATAGCCTTTACGATACGCACACAGATAAGGAGACAATGTATTATCCATGTAATGAGCAATTTGACCTGGAAATGTTCTTTGGTAAATTTTGGGTATAGCCAGTAAGACTGTTATAGGCCTGTAATTCTATTTTGCAAAGGCATCATCATTCTTAAAGAGTAATAAAATGTCTCCTTTCTTTAATTCTTTTGGAAACTTGCTTGTATCTATGCTCTCATTAATGAAGAGTTGTACCGATGGAGCAAACAAATCAGAATGTTCAGATGATATTTTCACAGGTATTTTGCCATGAAGAGAAGCTTTAGTGGGATCTAAGTTCTTAAGCTTACTCAATATCTAATCCGGAGAAACTTGCTGGAAAGAAAATTTTTCACTGACAGTTACCCTTTACCTTTTCAGTTGTATACTTGGGTGGCGCTTGTATACATTTACGACAATATATATAGGGTCACGTGATTCGTTTGCTTCTGTCAAATTTTCCTCTACCTCGGAAACTTCTATAGAAGTTCTAGAATTCTAGGCTAGAAGTGATATTGACGAGATAATCGTTTTAGGATTTCGGAAACTTTCTTATCACCAGAGACCAAGTCATTACCCTCTAGTAAGGTAATGCTTCCTAGGGTTTGAATTTTATCTGAAAAAAGAGGCTTTATCTTTCTCCGAGACTTTCTATTATCTGAAATATCTTTCAGGTGGAGATTTCCGTAGTAATCAACCTTCGCTTTTCGCAATATCTTTACACATTTGTTGCGCTCCTTTTTGAGAGCATTCCAGTTCTCTAGCATTCTACATTTATTGTACACGTTGCGTAATCTTGTTCTTAGCACACTTGCCTTCCTTAAGTCTTGGTCATGAAAGGACTATCATTTGCCCGAACAGATTTCTTCTTTAGGGCAGCATGCTTATTAAGAACCTTTTCAACAGTAAATACACGCTTTTTTATAAGGAACCACTGTGTAAGGAACCAACATGTAGAATGCTTAAATATATAGTGAACTCATACTACTAAAGGAAAATTCCCTGTGGAACTTTTCAATCTAAAAAAAATTTATAGCACCAAACAATCAAGAATTAGGAAGTTGGTTCCATTCATTTGTAGCCATAACCCGTATGGATTGGTTGCTATGCTGTGTTACTTTTTTATTATCATTTTTCAATTTTTCACGAAAATTGAAGGCAAAATTGAGGATTTCCATGTTTAGCAAGTGTCTGTACCATATTAATGGCACTAGTTATGCACAGAAAATTAAGGAACTGTTAAGGAACTTTTATTACTACAATTCGATCATTGGGGGTCCAAAAATAAGGAACTTTTGGAACTAGGCCTTGAGCTATGTTCCTTATAGAAAAACCGTGGAGCCCCTAGGGTGTACCTTTTTTCTCCATAAAAAAATGTTTTTAGTGGGCCCCTCAAAAAATGGAAAATTCTCTGATTCTTCTGACCGATACTGGGGAAAGCATTAGGCCTACTGGCAGGCACGGCGCCGCGAAATATAAAGTATGAGGCTACATTTAAAAAATGGTGCTCAAACTATAAAATTGCTTGATACAGACTAGAAAAACCGCTGGCTGGTAAGAAGTGGGGATTGAAGCCCCCTGCTCCCAGCCCCCTGTGACGTCCCCAGTAATTGTACCTGTCAATTAGCAAAAGATCAGCCTAGCAGAAGACAAAGCATACAAAAGCAGGTCACTCTATTACACTTGTTTTTGTATGAAACCGATTTATAAGAAACCTAGTACTTGACAGCCTAAAATTTAAGAAACTTTTAGAACTACAAAGGGCGGGTTAAGAAACTTTGGACATTTCTGTGCTATCTTTCACAATTTCGGAAACAGGTTTTCTCTCCACGGATTTAGAAGTGTTCACTACTGTGTGCTAGCCAATAATCCTTATTGGCACTACAAAAGACAACATTTTTACGTTTTGTTTTCGTTTTTGTCCTTTAGAACTAAACCGTGGCCAGAAATTAAGAAAAGTTTACTATTTGGCCTTGACCTAGTATTCCATAATTCCAGGCCGTATTCATTTAAGTGGTTCCCTTTGATTTGCCGCATTTAAGCGATCATAAGCCGCGGCTTGTACTGAGGTTTTACTGTGGTGAATAATCAAGGGCGGCTTATAAACGAGAGCGGCTTACATTGTCTTATCCAAGGCGTCAAACCATCATAACAGACAGCTGGATTGCAGACCAGAAAAGATCAAAGCCAACGTACAAAACAATGCTTGTTTGAAACCGAAGCGTGTGCATGCCTCATAGCGTCGTAATTGCTTCGCTGATAGTGTGTTTGCATTATCTCTGTTTATCGTATTTGATGGTTGATGTTTTGTATAGCCAAGTTCTTTTTTTTGAACTTGTCACATTTGCAACATGAGGAGAAGGCAGGCATATGATGTGATGTTTAAAATGGAAGTAATTGCATTCGCGGAGAAATGCTCAAATCGTGAAGCAGGGAGAAAGTTTAACATTGACGAGTCAATGGTGCGTCGATGGAGACAAAATAAAAGTAAACTGGAGCTAGCGTATCATCAGCCAGGCAAATCAAAACAGAAGAAAAAGCTTGGAGCTGGGAGAAACCCATGTCTATCCACCATTGAAGATGAGTTGATGGACAGAATTGCGCACGAGAGGGAACAGCAACATGTATCTTGCAAACTGATTCAGTTATGGGCACAAAATATGGCTCATGAAAATGGCATCGTAGGGTTTAGAGCATCTCGTGGTTGGCTGTGCAATTTTCTGCGGCGGTTTAATTTAACAATCAGAAAGCGAACGGCTATCGATGAATCGTTGCCCGCAGACTCTAAAGAAAAAGGTAGGAGTTGTCTCGATGTCAACAAAGACCAGCGGAACTTGCATGAGTCTAAACCTATGGTCGCCATTGTTGACAAAAAACCTATTTGTGACGACATTCCCTCAGAAATTAGAGTTGACTAGAGGGGCATGTGCACCAAACTACACATAAATGAGGAGACTAGAGTAACTATAGAAGTTATAGAAGGATACGGTCACGTAATTGTGTACACGCGCCACAAACCTGAAGTCCTAGTGGTTGCAGACATATGGGAACTACAGCCAGGAAATGACCACATAGTTGTGTCTTTGCTCCAAATTCGACTTTTACACCTCTTATTTTCGTGATAATGATATAATACTTATGGCGAGTTTATCTACTTCGTTTGCAAGATATTATGGACGTTTCCCCTTTAACAAACAGGAATTTCACTTAAACCAGTAGGAAAGTGCCCTACCCCACTGGTCTAAGTTTTCTGTCGAAGAGTTGTTGAGTGAGCATAATTTCAGTTCTTATTCACAGCTGCTAGTAGGAGCATAGTTGTGCGTAAGGTTCTGTTTCAAAAAAGCTTTTGAAACGGTTTGGTTTGTTTGCTTAATTTTTTAATGCCTACATGGAGCAAGCATTCCAGCATTTTCATCTTACGCTAAGGAAATGCACGCTTATTTTCATAAGGAACCTCTTTATAAGGAACATACATTTGGAATGCCGAAATATTTAAAGAAGTTTTAAATTTGAAACATTTTTATAACAGCAAAGAATCAAGAATTAGAAAGCCGGTTCCTTTCGTTTATAGCTAATATCCGCATAGATTGTTTGCTATGCTTGTGTCATGTCATAGCCTGTGGGGGTTTGGGCTCTAGGACTGCGCAGTATGTGCAAATTGACAAGCTAACCATGTGGAGTTTTTTTTTTAGAGAGTGTAGAAGACGTTGGATATACGATATAACATTACATTTATAAACTCATGAGTCGTTTCATTTAGTTTTCTTTCTCTAAGAACTAGCGAATGTGACTTGTTCATAACACTTGGTCCACCGAGCCGGATAGAGAAAGAATCAGAATATGGAAGAAATAACGAGACTAAGAAGAACGAGAGCGGCTCATCGAGGATTGGTGACACGATTGATCCCAAGAATTAAGGAAGCTTTGGATCGCTTTGTTCCTAACGAAAAGAAAGACTTACTTAAATTTAAGAAGAATTTGGAAGAAAAAGCGACGATCTTAAAAGAACTAGATGGGAAAATACTGGAAATTGTGGTTGTATCGAGCGAGGGGGAAGAGGAACCTCTGAAAGAAGCAGACGAGGCAGCATCTGTTATGGATGAAATCGACGATATGATCATTCAAATCCAACTAAAGATGGAACCGAAGTCAATCTCTCCTGCCATTTCAGTGGAAAGCATTGCGACAGACTTTTCGGCTACCAGTAGAAAGGCAGTCTCAGCTAAGCTACCTAAACTTGAATTACAGCAGTTTGATGGAAAGCCCCAAAATTGGTTTGAATTCTGGGACTCTTTCTGTAGCGCCGTGGAAGACAATGAAGACTTGTCAGAGGCTGTAAAATTCCAATACCTGAGAAAATCTCTTTTGGAACCTGCAAGGTCAGTAGTATCTGGATTTAAAATAACAGGAGAAAATTACCAAGCTGCCATTGACTTGCTGAAACAACGCTATGCTAGGCCAGCGCTTATTAAAAGAGCCCACATAAATGAGATGTTGAACGCAGCTGGAGTATTTAACGAGAGGAACGTAGCAAAAATGAAAAGCCTACATGATAAAGTGGAAACTCATCTCCGTGGTTTAGAGTCTATGGGAACTGATCAAGATACTTTTGCCAGTATAGTGGTACCAGTACTTCTGGAAAAGATTCCTCAGTCAGTTCGGTTAAATATGGTTAGAGGCGCCGAAAAAAGTCACCTGGAATGGAATGTTACTGATTTTTTGAGTTCCTTACAGAAAGAGCTAGATGTTAGAGAATTACACGAACCCATATTCAAGGGAAACCCCCATTCAACCGAAGAACCAAGAGCATTCAGAAGACAAGCAGACAGAGTTAAAGAAGGGACCGCCACAGCTTTGCTCAGTTGGGCTGAAGAGAAGAGATGCGCATTCTGTCAAGAAGAACACCATGAGACGAAATGCATGAACGTCAAAGATATCAATACAAGGAAATCCATACTAAAGAAATACGGCAGATGTTTTATTTGTTTTAGAAAAGGGCACAGGGCTATGGATTGTAGGTCAAAAGTAAACTGTAGTCACTGTAAGAAAAGGCACAATACAGCACTATGTATTTTTAGGGATGAAATTAGGCAGGAAAACCACAGATCTCCCAACCCCTCTTCAGCGGAATGCATTAACATTGCTTCTTGCGTACAGGAAAATAAGGATTCAAGTTGCGCAACAGCCGCTTTGCAGACCGCACAAGCGCTTATTAACGGCGATAGGGACCTTAGGGTGCGCGTGATATTCGACAGCGGCAGCCAGAAGTCGTTTATAACTGCGCGAGCAGCAGAAATGGCCGGATTGCACCCCATTCGGCGCGAAAGGCTTGGTATCAAAGTATTTGGAAGTGATGAGGGTAAGTATGAAGAGAGAGATTTAGTCGTTTTTGACTTAATGAATGTGAAAGGTGGAGAAAGAGTTAGAATGTCAGCCTTCATTGTTGATAATATATCTGATATACCAAATATTCATGTTGAATCTATAAAGAAAGGATATAAACATCTCTCTAAGATTTGGTTTTCAGATGTGGATAGCCAGCAGAGTAGGCTGGAACTGGATATTCTTATAGGCTCAAATTTTCTGTGGAATTTTCAAGGCCAGCAAACTATCAGAGGAGGAATAGATGAGCCTGTAGCGGTAAGTACAAAATTAGGATGGGTAATCTCTGGACCTTTGAAAGGTAAGGATTTTGAAGATTGTGGAACTAACTTATTTTGTATCCAGGATGACGAAGTTTACTTTGCAGGAATAGAGAAAAGTAGCAGCCTAGATAAAGACGTGACTAAACTCTGGGATCTTGACAGTGTAGGAGTAAGGCCAGTTGATACCGTTTACACAGATGTGGTAGACAACATTACATTCACAGGGGAAAGATACGCTGTTGGCTTACCGTGGAAAGTTGGCCATAAACAACTACCATCAAACTACGCAAATTGTGTTTCTCGTCTCAAGAGTCAGATAAAGAAATTGCAAAATAACCCAGATTTGTTCAATGAGTGCCACAAAATTGTCAAAGATCAGGAAGAAAATGGAATTATAGAGAAAGTAAGCGAATTGCCAGCAGCAGAAAGAGAGTATTACATGCCCAATCAGATTGTTGTACGGGAACAAGCCGAGACTACAAAGGTAAGAATGGTGTTCGACGCATCCTCGAAAGAAGGTAAGCGGGGCACATCTTTAAATGATTGCCTACATATAGGCCCTCCATTGACCCCTATGTTATTCGACATTTTGATTAGATTTAGAGAGCACAATGTTGCTCTGGTTGGAGACATAGAAAAAGCGTTCTTAAACGTAGAAATTGACCCAGCCGATAGGGACAGCTTAAGGTTTCTTTGGGTAAGAGAGGATGGCGAAGAATTATCTCCAGTTGTTTATCGATTCAATCGTATGGTGTTTGGTGTCAATTCATCACCATTCCTCCTGAATGCAGTTATTCGATATCACCTAGACAAGCTGAAAGAGACAGACCCAGGGCTTGCTATAAAACTTAGTGAGAATTTCTTTGTAGACGACTTATGCGCAGGAGCAGAAAGCCTTCCAGCTGCGAAGGAGCTTTATGAGAAGGCCAAGAGAACCATGCTACAAGCAGGATTCAAGCTACGAAAATGGAAATCCAACAATGAAGAACTTAGAGAGCACATTCAAAATATTGAGAGTCAAGAAAACACCTTGTCAAGAACTAAGTGCTCAGAAAAGACGTCATTAAAACCAGGTAAGAATACTACTACAATTCTTGGTATAGGCTGGGACGTTACTAGTGATATGCTTGAAGTAGACATTGAAAAGATGAAAATTGATGGTACCATTGTTACCAAACGATTGCTTTTAAGCTCAATTGCTAAAATATTTGACCCCTTAGGTCTTGTCAGTCCTGTGACAGTAATTGGCAAAGCACTTTTTCAAGATTTATGCAGGGCTAAGTATGACTGGGATGATGAGCTACCTGTTGAGAAATGCAAAATATGGAAAGAATTAGTAAGAGATTCCGAGGCAGTTAAATCTGTATCTGTCCCTAGAAGCATTCACAGCCCATATTTAAATGAAAATGTCAAGTATTCGCTTCATGGGTTTGGAGATGCAAGCACAAAAGCATATTGTGCAGTCATATTTTTACTTAGTGAAACAGAAGATGGTCAGAAGCATTCTCAGCTTGTTTGCTCAAAGACTCGATTGGCCCCCCTAAAAAGTCTTACTGTTCCACGGCTAGAACTCATGTCAGGGAAAATTTTAGTACAACTCATGGATACAGTGAAAAACGCACTAAGCAACCAGATTGAAATCTCTGAAGTGAAATACTGGTTAGATAGTAAAACTGCGTTGTATTGGATATACAACGCAGGCGAATGGAAACAATTCGTACAACTGCGTGTTAATGAAATACTAAGATTATCTGAAAAGAGCTCGTGGAATCACTGCCCCGGGAAAGAAAACCCCGCAGATTTAGGAAGCAGGGGTGTTCTTGCCAGTAAATTAATTAGAAACCCCCTTTGGTGGGAGGGACCATATTGGCTTACCCAGGGAGAGGACTCGTGGCCCGAATGCTCAGATTTTGGAGAGACAAAAGAAGCATTAGACGAAAAGAAAAAATCTGTTGTTGTCTTGAGTACCAGTGAAATGCCTAGGAATGATCTCGGAAATTTAATCGACATTACACGGTTTAGCTCATTCAACAGGCTAATAAGAGTAACTGCTTTGGTCCTAAGGTTTGTCAAAAACGTTAAGTTGAAGCAAAGTGAAAGTCGAGAACTGAGAGAAATAACAACTTCTGAAATGCAAGAAGCTGAAGACCTATGGATAAAGCAAGCACAAATACAATGCCATGATGAAAAGAGTAAACCAATGTTAGCGAGTCTTGGTGTATACTCAGATTCTGGTATCCTCAGGTGTAAGGGTAGAATGGAACATACAGAGTTAGATTATGAAACCAAATACCCCATTCTATTGCCTAAAATGCACAGATTGACTGAACTGATTATCAAGGATTGCCACCATAGAGTTAAACATCTGAAGCTTAGGGCAACTCTAGCAGTGGTTAGGGCCAAATATTGGATTCCACGCGGTAGACAGTTGGTTAAACAGATCATTCACAAGTGCAGAATTTGTAAACGACATGACAATAAGCCCTTCGATTCCCCAATAACTGGGGCATTACCCACATTCAGAGTTCAGGAAGCTGATCCCTTTTCAAAGATAGGGGTAGATTTTGCCGGTCCCCTTTTTATTAAGACTGGTGCAAAAACAATTGAAAAAGCATATATTGTACTTTTTACTTGCTCTGTGACTAGAGCAGTCCATTTAGAACTCGTGGCGGACATGTCAGTTAATAGTTTCTTGAGATCCTTTCGTAGATTTACAGCCAGAAGAGGAATACCGACGCTCGTGTATTCAGATAACGCTAAGACTTTTAAAGCATCAGCTAATCTGATGAAACAGCTGAAAGTAAATTCAGAGTTCTTAGGGTTTTTGCAGAGTGAAAGAATTGAATGGAAGTTTAATTTGGAACGGACCCCTTGGTGGGGGGGATTCTACGAACGCATGGTAGGTACTGTAAAACGATGTCTAAAGAAGATCATAGGTAAGGCAAAACTCAACCACGATGAATTAAATACAGTATTGATAGAAGTAGAAAGCGTGTTGAATTCGCGCCCAATTACTTACCTATACGAGGAACTTGAAGCAGAACCCTTGACCCCATCTCACCTATTGTATGGTAGAAGGCTTACCACATTACCAGTTAAAAGAAATTTAGATAATTGTAATGTCAATGTGAATTTTCCCAAGCGATATCGCTACCTGGTTTCCAAATTGTCACACTTTTGGAACCGGTGGCACCATGAATATATTGTAGATCTCAGAGAGCAACACAAGCTGGGTGGGAAAGAACATGACATACAAGTTGGAGATTGTGTGCTGGTACAAGATGAAAAGGTAAAGAGGCAATTGTGGAAAACTGGTCTTATAGACGGTTTGATAAAAGGCAAAGATGGTGTGGTAAGAGGAGCGAAGCTCCGTATAACTTCAGGTAACAAGTCAAGTTTTTTGTTTAGACCTTTACAACGATTAATTCCACTAGAGGTGAGATGCGAGGAGGGACAGAAGTGTGAGAGGAAGGACAATGAATTGCAACCCCGCCCGCAGCAGCGAGCCGCAGCCCTAGACGCGCGCTGGCGCACTAAGTTGCACCTTGACTCTTAACGAGTCAATCCAGGGAGATGTGTGGGGGTTTGGGCTCTAGGACTGCGCAGTATGTGCAAATTGACAAGCTAACCATGTGGAGTTTTTTTTTTAGAGAGTGTAGAAGACGTTGGATATACGATATAACATTACATTTATAAACTCATGAGTCGTTTCATTTAGTTTTCTTTCTCTAAGAACTAGCGAATGTGACTTGTTCATAACATAGCCAAAATGCAGAATTTCAATGTTTTATTTGTGTCTGTACCATCGTTTTGTCATTAAATGTACAGTGAAAATCAACGAACTGTTAGGGAACTTTTATTACTACAATTTGACAATTTGAGGTGCAAAAATAATGAACTTTGGAACTTGAGGTAGGTTCCGTACAAAAACAAAAGGCGTATTCAAGCAAACAATGTCATTTGAAAAGAACACTCTTACTTCTACTGCCAATCGCATTGACTAGCAAAGTACGCTCTGAATTTTTTATAAGAACCAGTAAAATTGAGGTTCAGGCTGGCTGTTCTTAATTTTTCCACAAGTTTGAGGCTGAATTGTTCGTAATTTGTTCTTAAACTATTGGGGTGTAAGCAATGTAGACATTACACAATATACAAGGGAACATTGGATGTTTATGAAACATGTATTATTTTCAATAGCATTAGCAGAAGACAAAAGATATACAATATTACAGATGTATAATCCTTGCTAAAAGTATTTGTACACTTACGGCTTGTTTTACACTCTGATGATTTGGGTGTTTCGAGGACTTTTAGCAAACATTGTAAAGCTTAAAACGTTTTATATTAGTTCCAAATCATTTTACAACAGTACTTCAGCCGCAGCTTAATTTGTTCTTAATTTCCATAAATTTTGAGCCTCGAGTTCTTATACAATTGTTGTAATGAAAAAAGGAGTGTAAGTTGACCCTAGAATCTCTGGACTCTGGCTCAATAACTAAAAGTGATTAGTCTGATATCATTGATTACATATCTGATTAAAGTTGTGAAGATTTATTGGATCCCATAAAATGTTATTAGCGTGATAAAGCACAGCACATAAGAACTCTGAAATCAGACATTTCTGCACCTCAACGGTGCTTAAATCACATTGCAAGCAGAAGAGATTGCAACTTTTAAGACCTATGATGGTCTGTTTGTAGAATGTTTGACTGTAGTGGTATACACGGTTTTTTGTATAAGAAACAAACTCTCTCCCTTCAGCCTGGATGCTTCTTAATATTTTGTCAAATCCAGCCTTAAATGTTTCTTAAGTGTTTCTTAACGTTCTCGAAATTTCCTATAGCAACAAGGCAATTATGAGACCAGAAATTGAATCGTTAGTTAAAACATTTGAGAGACAGATTTTGTTTGTATTTTGTTTCCAGTTATATTAAAAATTTTCTCGCAAAAACAAATTTTTCAAGTTTACTTTTGAAACTCAGCCTGCCTGTGTTTCTTAATTGTTTCTTAGTATTTGCCTGATTTGAGCCTCATATTCTGTATATACTTGCTTCTGTTAAAAAAAGCGTGTGATGCATAATCGAGGGTGGCTTACACACAAAGGCGGCTTATACACAGTGGCGGCTTTTACACAAAGGCGGTTTTTACACAAAGGCGGCTTATACACAATGGCGGCTTTTACACAAAGGCGGCTTAAGCACTAATGCGGTTTAAAATCGAAGCTTTACTGCAAGTAAGGATAATACACTGGATTTCATTTGAGTATACTCGATTTTTGTTGAGCGATGTTCAGCATTGTCGAGCAGGGGGTGTTCAAATGCTCTCGACATTACATTCGATTTTGCCACAAGAGCAAATTTCGATCCCAGAGACATAAACTGACCACTTTTGGATAGCATAGGTACACAGCGCATGCTTACGCTCAACTCTTGTCGAGGAGGTGTTCAAACGCCCTCGACCACACAGAATCGAGCATAGTCGAGTGAAAATTCGACAGCTTTTGAACAGGCCTTGGGATTCGCTCAATGTTGAATGGTTGTTCATAAACGCTCTCGACTTTTCACTCGACTTCGCTCGATTTTGATTTTGAGTAAAAATCGAGAGCGTTTGAACACTTAGTTGAGAGTAGTCGAGAGAAATCTTAAGTAGTCGAGTGCAGCCGAGCAAAGTTTGAACATTTTCAAAACTTCCACTCAACATTTCTATTGTTCTAGGTGTTGTTGAGTGTAGTGGAGAGCGTTTTAACACCTCTACAAAAGTCGAGCGTAGGCATGCGCTGTGCGCCTTTGCTATCCTAAATTGGACAATTTTAAGTTCATGTCTCTGCTATAGAGATTTGCTCGTGTGAAAAAGTCAAATGAAGGTCGAGAGTGTTTAAACACCCCTGCTCGACAACTCTCAATATCGCTCTACAAAAATCGAGCATAGTCGAGTGAAAAGTCGAGAGCGTTTGAACAGGCCATTAGAATCAGCTGTATAGGAGAGATTCTGAACTCACTTCTCAAGGGTCGTGGGATGAATTTCAGATAGGGTAGGGGAGGGGGCTTAGGAGTATAGATATACGAGCATGCATTATTTTCTGTCGAGTAAAAGATTACTTCCTAGAAGTTATTGAGAAGGCTTAGCCCCTGCCCCCCCACCGATCCCTACCGCTGCTTCACGCTTTGTTTTAAAAGGAATCACTTTATAAGGAACCTACATGTAGAAGGCCGAAATATTTAAAGAACTTACACTACTAAAGGAAAAATCCCTAAGGAACTTTTCATTTTCAAATTCCGAGTGCTGTACTCAGACGCAAGTGAAGATTACATTGCATTGGATGATATCAATGGAATAGACATGATACTTCTTGATAGAAATTATGCTTTTGCATATATAGAACTTATTTACTTTCGCAGTTGTGCTTTTGAGGTTGCGTTCTAGCCATAATTAAAGGTCAAATTCAGAATTTCAATGCTTTTCTAGTATCTGTGCCATTTTGTGGCACTCTGTGTGTAGTGAAAATTAAAGAACTATTAAGGAACTTTTAGTACTAGAATTTGATAAAAAGAGTTCCGAAAATAAGGAACTTTTAGAACTAAGCCCTTAGCTAGGTTCCTTATAAAAAAGCGTGTACCTCGCATGATCGTCATTCTTTTTTTGATTGAGTATTTACATTCATTTTCTCTACTATGAATGCCCATGTCTATTTCTTGTTTCTCAACATATCACACTTTTTATAAGAATCTAGTCTATAAGGACACTAATGCTCAGAATCGTTAAGCTTGTTCTTCAATTGCTCCCGATTGGTAGGCTTGCCGAGAGCTGTTGTGGAGCCAAGTAGCAAATATAAGGGTGGGGTCTCTGACGAGGTATTGTTTATAGTTTTTGGAAGTCCCTCTTAGGCATGGGACAGCGTTGTGGCTAGGGTAAAGAAACTAAGGAATAAGGGGTAAGGGATAGGTCTCCTGCCTCCTGCCTCCTTTTGGTGCCCCTGCCCTAAAGGTGCCAAGTTCAGTTGTTGTTGTAAAATGTGGTGTAGAGCTAAAGTGTTAATTTGGGGTAGCTCAAGCTGAGAGGCACTTGGCAGAGAGTGTTTGAATATCGAAGTACTGAATGGAAAACCTGACTGTCTTTATTTGAATATCATGCAAGATACCCATGCAATAAGTGCTTACTTTTTTAAAGGTAAGGCTAAATAAAGTTTTTGATTGAAAGTTACTGGAATTATTTTCAGCATACAAAAAAGTTCTTATTTGAGGCTCATTTCATCAAACCTCATGAAAACAATATGTCTGAATTCTACTAATTTTGCAGAAAATCATCTCCTGTTGAAACATATAAAATGCTAAACATACATAACTGAAAGTCTGTATAATGATTGTGCCTTATCTTTTGGAATATGGAAGTATTATGCCTGAAAAATCAAAGTTGTATTCTTTCAACGAGAACCTATCTGTTTTATTAGATTGGAAAAGGTTCTTATTTATAGAATGCACGTTTCAAGGAAAACAGCATGAAGGTCCTTATTTTTGTACGTTCCTGTATGCAGGGATTTATTGTAGTTTGAATGACATGCTTAAAAAGGAAACTTCAGCATTATTGATTAATCTGCCCTCATCATAAACAAAGGAAGAAAATAATAATTATTTTGAATAACTAGGGAGATGAAACCTATCAAAACTAAGGAAAAAGTAACATGGAAGTTGAGCCCCCCTTGGGCCCCTATCTCTACACCATTGCACATATTCTAGCATAAATAGGGAAGTAAAACCTGTCAACACTAAGGTAAAGTAACCAGAAAGTTTAGACCCCCTTTGTGCCCCATCTCTACACCATTGCGCATGATTAGTAAGATTTGATTCGTTTAAGAAATATTGAATGATTAAAAGTACAAGTAGGCTGTAGATAATATTTTTAATTATTTTGATAGTACATATTTTAATATTTATATAGTAGAAATTCACCTTCAGGAGATATTCTTCGAGGTGAATCAATTATGATGATATCATTTAGAATATGTTGGCAGATCCTTACTATTCTATATTCATTGCCACGCAACAGATAATTTGCATCGATGAAGCAACTGCTAGTGTTGATTTGGAAACAGACAAGCTGATACAGAAAACGATAAGAGAAGAATTCCGTGAGAGTACTGTCCTAACAATTGCTCACAGGTAGCAGCTTTAGTTTCCCTATTGTCTTCTAAGTCAGTTTCAGCAAGGATATTAGAGGATGAAAATAATGGGAGCATTTTTTCATTTTGGTTAGTTGGCGTTACTTTGCCACTAGCCAATATCTTGGTATTTTATTATACGTTATGCGTTTGCTAGTCTCTAGTCCTCCGTAGTGCATATACATACATACATACATACATACATACATATATATATATATATATATATATATATATATATATATATATATATATATATATATATATATATATATATATATATATATATATATATATATATATATATATATATATATATATATATATATATATGTATATATATATATATATATATATATATATATATATATATATATATATATTTACAGAAATAAAAAAATGCACAGCTTGGTTAATATTTCGCTTTCGCTTCACCAGCATTGACTATGCAGCGATTGAAAGGAGCTACTTTATCATCATATAACAGAATGAACTAATAAATGAATATATATATATATATATATATATATATATATATATATTTATATATATAAATATATATATATATATATATATATATATATATATATATATATATATATATATATATTATGCATAAATATAAATATATACTTATTTTTGTACATATAATATGTATGTAATTTGACTGTATGTACTTATTTTTGTACATTTATATTCAGTGATTCCTTTCTTTCCACAGGATCGAAACTATATTGGACAGTGATAGAGTGATTGTTATGGATAAGGGAAGAGTGAGTGAAATGGATAATCCTAGAACTTTATTGGAGGACAGCAGGTCTATCTTTTACTCTCTTGTACGCGATGATTCCACTTAGGTTTTCTTTGATAATTCTGCCCTGTTTTAACAGCATTTGTAACATCTGTGTAGTTTATTAATATGGCTACTGACAAGGTCAGTTTACAAATAATTTAGACATCTAGTGTCATTCTTATCGTTGTAGGAAGTAGCTGTCATTTGTTGAATCTCGCTACTCTCCAGTAGTTAAACTTGCATTAAATACTTTTCGAAATTAAATTGTAAATAAATTTCAATGCAGCCTGTTGTAAGTCAGTCTTTATTTTACAACTCAATTGACAAGAACTTGCTATTTCTTGTAAGAAATATGTCTTTTATTATACTCTGTTTTCAATTACATTTCGTAGAAGAACTTCTTTCAATAACCAAGTGGGGTGAAATTTGATAATAAGTCAATCTTATCTAGAATCAACTTGCTGTATTTTGCTTGTCTTGGCCCTCATTGATCAACGGATATTTTTGAGCTGGTCTTATTCTTTGTTACGAAGCCATAAAGTGCTGAAGGAGTCCTAATTCTAGGATTATAGGAGTCCTAATATTTGCTACATTTCTTCGTTGGGAAGAATTGGTCTTTAAATGCAAGGAAGACTTGATATATATAGCTTAAGAATTTCAATTCAATATCTTCTTTATGGGACAGTGCCATGGTGATTCATACAGATCCCAGCTCCTCACACATGTGAAACGTTTATAGATATTTAAAGCCTGGTTTCTGAATCCATCTCAACCTTTACGGATGTCGATGACATCAATGGGAAACAGGCTTTAGGCTCCTTGGAGAGTGTGCAGTTTTGCTGCCTTCATGTCTAATTTTATTATCTTTCTTTCTGAAACATCTCTTTGGCCTGTTTTCTTGTTCGTAAAAGCTTTTTGTTAGGGACAGCGCTAAGACTTTGAACCCGAAAGACTCAAACTCTTTTAGATGTCGCTCATGTGTTAGATTTGAATAGAGTAAAACTCAGTATTTTGAGTAAATCCATGATAAATCCATGACAAACTTAACGTCTAAATCCAACTCTCAACTTCTTTAAATTTTGCGTTATAGAATGGCTAAAAAGATATTTCAGTGACTAAACTTTGATTAAATAGTTCAATGTTCAGGTGCGGCTCTAGGAAAATTCTAAAGTGAATGGTAAATATGAAGGAAAGCACTTCTGTGATAAATATGAGTCCCTCAATCGAATGATGCTATACTGTTGTTTGTTTAACAGAATGCTGTCGGTTTGCTCCCGTCTCTTGATTTTACAATATCCCCCTACATGTAAGCTGTATAATACTGCGAGTAGCCGCAATGATGGGGGTTTTCTTTCCCAACGATAATGGCTCTTTCTTGTTGCCTTTTTGCATCCTAGGTAAGGCTTGTTACTCTGGTACTGATCCACAGTTCATTGCAGTGCATTGTACTATTGGTTGTTAGCTTAAAAGATCAAAAAATATAATTGGTCTCCTCAAGCAGTAGAAGAGGATGTCTTCACTAGTTTTATATCATAATTTTTTCAGTTCATTTTATGTTCTTTGACCAGGGCAGAGTATACACCTAAATGCTGATTTATATACTGCCGTGCAAAAATTACATACAATAATAAAAAGAAGAAAAGAAAATTAAAAGATAAGGAAGTTAACAAATTATTGATTGCTAAGTTTGTATGCAGTTTTGAATTGATATAGGGTTTGCGCATTTTTGGCATCAACACTTAGATTTTTCCAGAGTCATGCTCCTCTATATTTATAAAAGAGGCAATTTAAGGTCAGTTTGAGTATTGCGAAGCTCCCTAACAGTATTTTGAGATAACCTAATTGGGTGCTTCATTATTTATTGACTTATACACCATCCTGACAGTGTTCATATCAATAAGTTCCCTTATAGTTTGCCATCCTAGTTTATCCATAAGTGACTGGGACGGTGCATCGGAATGGCGGCTATTTATAACTATCCAAACAGTACGGTTTTGTAATTTCTGTAGTTTATTCAAAGTGGTAGCACTGCAGACTCCCCACTCCAAACAGCAGAATCTGAAATTTGGTTCAGTAACGCTTCTATACATTGACCAATTTTGTTACAAACTGTTATGAAAAATATAGGGAGTGGAAGTGTCAAATTACTTTTGCTACGTAACACGAAAAATTTAGTACAATGTTTGTACTTATCACTTTTTGATGAATGTTGTCTAAAAATACTCTAATAAGAAAAGAGTTTACGACTTTATAGAGTTTGAGTATTTTGTTATCCCTAATCATTCTTAAATTTCCGCGATTTTGAGATTTAAGTTAATGTTCTTATTGAAATATATTCTTTTACTAAATTTGAGGCTGGTGTCCTGAGGGGGTTTTATACCAGAATGCTACGTAACGAAGAGATGGTATCAGTTCGAGTGTGACAAGCCGTTACATAGGGGTTGGGGGGACCAAAATAACAATTTTTTCAATTATATATTATATGTAGCGTAGCATTCCTATTCCTTTTGATATCCTTTTGATCAAAGCAGAAATATGCTCCTCCCAATTTAGAAGTTGGTCAACTTCAACTTTATGTACTGATCCGCATCAAAAGTCTAGCCAATTTTACATGATCGATGGTTTTTACATTGCATTGTATACTGTATATTTACACAGAACTGCATTTACATATCTATGTTTGTTATGCACGCAAATGTGGATAGTACCACTGATAGTACTACCTTAGGGGCCATTCACAAAGGACGTCCGAGCACAAGGGGGGAGGGGGGTCTGGTGAAATAGGACAAACTTGGACATAGGGGGAGGGGGTGTTTGCGCATTGCGGACGTCCAGGTGTTCAGAATGTTGCAACAAGACATTTTTACTATGGTCCTATTTTGGATTGATCCTATCACCAAGTACATGTTATTGCATCGGCGATTTATTGCTTTCTGGATAGTCAAAGTTCATGCCAAGCGATGGCCAATGATTTATGAAGCAGTCATTCACAGAGACTGACGTCCTAGACGACGAGTGAAGTACCGCACGACTTGTTCTGTTCTTTGCATGTTCTGTTTAGCTGGACATTACCATATGACAAAAAATTTATATTTTTACATATAAATATATATATATATATATATATATATATATATATATATATATATATATATATATATATATATATATATATATATATATATATATATATATATATATATATATATATATATATATATATATATATATATATATATATATATATATATATATATATATATATATATATATATATATATATATATATATATATATATATATATATATATATATATATAGTGTGTTTGGCATGAAATAGACGGACGTCCAAGGGGGAGGGGGGTCGTTGGAAACGGACAATATCGGACAATAGGGGGGAGGGGAGTCTAAAAATTCAACGTTTTAACGGACGTCCTTTGTGAATGACCCCTTAGCATTTTGCAATTATTCAGGAAAGCGTAATGAATTGAATTGATTCCGGATTCATATTCTCGATGACTTTTAGTTGAATTGAATTATGCTGAAGGCTCAAGAGAGACTTGGGAAACAGAGCTTTATTTCCCTATTTACTATCTCTCTTCTAATCCGTATACGTCTGTGCTTTTACATTTAGGTAGGAAGATATCAAGGAGATTAAAATTTGCAAGTCCCACATGCAACACAGCAGATGAAGAAGTTGTGAAAGAGAACTATTATGGCCTAATTTTGTCAATACAGACAGGCCAAGTTGCATTAATTTGTCAACTATTATTTTCCAGGTACCCCAAAGAGGACGAGGTATTTCTCATAGCAAACAATAGCTCTTTTGCTGACTGTCCGTAAGATGTTTGCAGAATGGATATCTCTTCGCTCAGATATCGAAGAAGGGTTCGGTGTGACGAGTGTACTGCAAAACTACCCACCAAACGTTGGGAAAGACGTAGCATCTCATATTGTGCACAGTCTTCAGTACAGTGATAAATCGAAATCTCTGCAAACGAAAGAGCAATTGGATTGGACAATGGAGGTTGTGTGCTATGGACTTACGATGCCTATGACAGAAATAGACCTTATAAGAAACTGTGCATATCTGTATGTTGACTGGATAACTGTTATAGCAAATGCAGGCAAGGCCTCTATACCAAAGCCAATCCTGGAAGATAAGAAGTGGTATTTTAAAAAAATATTAAAGCATATAGCTAACCTGTTTTTGCCAAGAGAAAGCTCATCTTCAAAAGAACAAGGATTACTTTGCAGTCAAGTGATCCATCACATTCGTGCTTTGGCTTCCCAGTCATTGGAAAAAGACATATGGGAAGATTTACTTCAATTTTTCTTAGGTGTCACAGGCCATTTATTGTCACCACCTCCATTCCCCAATGGCTTAGCAGAACACCTCTGTGACCAATTGATCAATACACTTTTTTTTGTTTGGCTACTGGCAGCTCATAATAAATTTCCGTCACCTCCACTGTGGGTGACTCTCCAAGATTTCTGTTTATCATGGAGACACCATAGAACACTTATTGCACAATGGAGTAAGCTGATGTGCTCCTTGACTCATAAAGTCTTACAGATTTTGTATGGCACTCATTGTTTGCCAGATGATGCATTGAAAGAGGATTTCAGATTTACCATACCAGATGGACTTGCGCCTGAAATGGTAGTTCAATGCTGGTTTAGATTCTTGCATATTTTAGGCACTCCTGTTGCTTTATCAGTGCCTGAGAAAATCAGTAGTACACGCCATTTTATGCAATACACTGTAGACCATGGTGTTTCTCCCACTGACCACGCATCAATAAAGACACTACCAGAGAGTTTTTTGAAGGCAATGAAAGGTGTGTCTGTCCTTGTAGATATGTTTCTTGATGTGAGATACATTAAACAAGGTATTGTAACAGAAACGCATGAATCAAATATAGAACATTTCAATGACCACAATGATACTAGCACTGGAGGTGAAACTCCAACATCACACCAATCTTTGGATATGCTGTCTTCAATCTTGACAGTACCTGGCCCTATGTCACCAAAGCTTACTCATGGAGAATCATCTTCTGGTAGTTTAAGAACAAAGAAATCAAGCTCTTCATTTTCAGCACCATCAGTAAATAGCATTTTGCATATATTTGGTGGCTGGCTGTTTGATGCAGCTCTCTCTGGTGTTGAATTAGAGAAAATTTTGAGATCATTTGGCTCTCTTCCTAAGCAACTTGCTCTTGAAAGTTTTGCAACTGCCAAAGGGTTAGTATTATAAGTATACTTTGGCACTACTATAGTTTTTTCTTTATTTGCTTCTTGATATTTCACTTACTACACATTTTGTTTATAAGAAACCTAGCTCAAGGCCTAGTACTAAAAGTTTCTTAATTTTTGGCCACATTTTAGTTCTAAAAGTTTCTTAAAAGTTTCTTAATTTAATACAAAAGATTGCATGGAAAACGATATAAAACACGTGGATATCGCAAACTATTAGCATGATAGCAAACAAAAGATGTTAGTGGGGCTCTAAATCTAAATCAACCTCATGTCCACATTGTTAATTTCAGAAAACTTTATGTGATCTTCACTTTGGTCCTCGAAAAGCATACGGTATTGGTTCAGTTTTCCGTTGAACTAGGCAATGATTCCAATGGGCCATTTGTCACAAATATGCACATATTTGTCTCTCAACCAAAGGGTCCTTCTCACATCTTTCTCAAACAATCTATTTTAGTTGACACTTGTTACATCTGTGGAGGAAATATATTTCACAAACCCCAAACTTTGAAATAGCACAGAAATTTCTAAAGTTTCTTAGCTCTTTCATTGTAGTTCTAAAAGTTTCTTAATTTTTGTCGTGTCTAGTACTAGGTTGCTTATAAACTGGTTTCTTATAAAAAAATGTGTAAGGAAATGATGTACCTAAGAGAATGTTTCATGGCTAAAATGTAATGATGCTTTAGGACTCAGTGGAATTGATAGCTGATCAATGAACTAGGGGCAACTTTTTTCTCTGAAATGCCTATATTTCATTTTGAATTGTGAGCTATATTAGAAATATATGATGATTATGATCATTCTTGTTGAACACTACATCACATGCTATGCTGCAATCTAATTGGACAATTGACTCAATTCCAGAAACTTCTTTTCACGTGTTATGTTGTTATGTTGTGATATGCCTTTCGATTGATTACTTTTTGTTATGTTACGTTGCTTCACACGAGTGTTTTGATGTTTTATATACCTCGCAAATAATTCGATAGAAACCCTAAAAACTTTAACAAGCTACACAGTACCTTCAGGCAGATATGTCATCCTTTCCTTACTCTTTACATAGCCTGCATGCTGTCTATTTCTCATTTACAAGTCATGGCCATTGTTTATTGTTTAATTATTTATTTAGTTAAATTGTATGTAGTGGACTTTAGATCATCAATTTAACTGTACTTATGCTGAATGGATTTAAGTTGATACTTTAATTTCAGGTTGGCACCAAAGAAAGATGACTTTCAACATGGAAGAGCAGAGGCATTTAGCATTTTGTGTCACATTTTTTCATCACAAAAAGCAAATGAAAACATTTTGCCTGTTTACTTGGGAAGATTTTACTTGAGTTTGGCAGTTGGACTTTGTTACAAAATGGTATGAGATATCATGCTTTGCATTATTAGCATAGTTTTTGAATGTGGGTATCAAGAAATTTGAGACAAAACTTTGTTGTACTATATGCATACATTCAATGTACTACAAGTTTCACTTTGTTTCATCAGAATCAACTTTTGATATATATATATATATATATATATATATATATATATATATATATATATATATATATATATATATATATATATATATATATATATATATATATATATATATATATATATATATATATGTATATATATATATATATATATATATTTAAAATATATCTATATATATATATATATATATAGAATTCAAAAATATACTTTCTTCTGTTGTAAACGTTTCGATATATTATCTTCATCAGTACTCTGATATATTATCTACAGAGTACTGATGAAGATAATATATCAAAACGTTTACAACAGAAGAAAGTATATTTTTGAATTCTCTATGTTTTATTTATATACTAAGTTAGTGCGGCTTTGACTTATTATTATCATATATATATATATATATATATATATATATATATATATATATATATATAGACCCTCAAGAAAAAATTCCAACTTTTAAAACGTTTCGGCACAAGCCTTCATCAGTTATAACATTCCAGGTACATACAGCGCATATATAATGATAAAAACAAAGGAACAATATCTAATTAACTTACGACAATAGAACACTTTACACAATGAAACTGGACTTACAATGAAACTGGATATATATATATATATATATATATATATATATATATATATATATATATATATATATATATATATATATACACTTACTTATTATATATATATATATATATATATATATATATATATATATATATATATATATATATATATATATATATATATATATATATATATATATATATATATATATATATATATATATATATATATATATATATATATATATATATATATATATATATATATATATATATATATATATATATATATATATATATATACTTACTTATTATATATATATATATATATATATATATATATATATATATATATATATATATATCTACTTATTTATTTATTTGTGTGCTTATAAATTTATATACACGCAACATGTATCATGAGATATTTCACCCTTGTGGTAGAATTTGAAGTTTCAATTGTTTGTTCCATTGTAAAGGAGTAAGTTGAACCCACCAATGTCTTTTGTTCTACAAACTGTACTGTTTCCTAGCTTATTAGTTTTAGTGGGTACACTCTCCCTTTTTTGTTTAATAGACTTTGGCTGGTCATGTTCTGAGTAGTATCCTCATGAGTGCAGAGAACATCTTGAGAATTGATCTCCAAGGAGTTCAAATCTTAGTGCCACATATTATCAAAGCTTTAGAGATCACTCTTCCAATTTCAGAGAAAGAGTTGAATCTTGGGTAAGAAGTGTTAACATATTATTGAACAATATTACCAAAATCTATTGCTTCTCTTTCATAGTTATTATTCTTGTGTTAATGCTACTCATTATTACCTATATCTCACAATTAAAACTTACTAAAATGCCCTTGTGGCATGACACAGATGTGATACAGATATTCAGAGTATACTATTATTGTATTTGTCATTTTAGGATACTGTAAATACCCAGGTCCTGGTGTAGAGGCTACATCCCAACTTTAAGGCTTTTAAAATCAGAAAAAATGTTTTTGAGGTGTTTCAATTTACCATAAAGTCTCTACTAAGCCCCTGGAGGCTTATTGTTTTCAAGCACTTTAGAGTGGGGCTGATTGTAGTAGGGAGGAGCTTAATTGAGAGGCGAGCATAATAAATGTTGAAATATGACAAAATTTTCTCTTGTGACAACATATTTATATCATCAATAGTACCATCATCTTCATCAGTTAGTAAGTTTGGGATATTTTCCTGAGTCTTGTCCTCTTTTGAAATGCCGCATTCACCCTCTGTCTTCAGGTCCATGGATACTCAAAGAAAGTGCATGTATTTTGATTGACGTCTGCATTAATTCTTTTGGGAGCTTCTTTCAGTATCTGGAGCGTTTCTATTTGCAGCACATAGACATTTGAGTGATATAGATTTGTTTTGTTGAGTACAAATAAACGTTGTCAATAGCGCAAAGTTTATGCTTTTTTAAAGAGAACTCATTTTTGGCATTAGTCGGATTTTGAGAGGGGATCAATAGAGAGGGGGTTTAAAAACTCTGCTTCTACAAATGTGGAGCTTATTGGAGAGAGAGTTACTTGGGAGGGGGCTTAGGAGAGAAATCACTTTAGTCTAGTTCTGCAACATTTGAACTGATCTTACCAGACTAGAAACAAAAGCTGTACCGAAATTCTTCATTGATAAACTTGTCCACAGGCATAAAATTCAAGGTCATTCTTGCTATTAAAGCCATGAAATTCTTCATCTTCCAACTGTCTAAAGTGATTTTCCGATTCTTCCTTAATCAGTTATGTAAAGGCAACAGGATTTGGAAGAAATGAAAAGTGAAAGCGCGATAAAATAGCCGATCCGAGCAGGATTCGAACTCGCGACCCCTGACTTTGTACGCCAAGTGCTCTACCAAGTGCGGGCTGCGATGGCCATGATGGTCTGTATCACCATCATCAGCTTAGTTTTCTTCCATATTCCCCTCTCTTCGTTTAATGATAGAGCATTATCCTCGCTGCCATTCAGAACAGTTTTAATACGGAAGATTTTATTCACTTTATTATCCTGATATGAAATACGAGAAGATATTTGATGGTGCTAATTGAAACTGAAAACTGGAAGTTAAGCAGCATTTTTTGCAAAATAATATCAAATGTTTGCACATGAATAGGTATATGTGGAACCAGTACCTAAATCTTCCATGAGCAGTGATGCACTCCGCAAATACAATAGTCGCCAAAAGTCCTGGGACACTTTGCAGTTTTTGTATTCTGCAATTAATTTTAACCCCCCCCCCCGCCTCCTCCTCTCAACTAATGCTGGATTTTGGGGGAAGTACGTGCGACGGTGGGAAAATGTCATGTAAGTGCCAACTTCAAGTGTCCCATGGAGGAACCAACATTGTTCTAGGGGGAAAGGGGATGAGTGTATGTTGCAACGATGGCAAAATGTAAAGGAATATGGGTTTTTATCAGTTTTTGTATGTGTCCTAGGGGCTTTTGGCGAGTATTGTAGGCCCCACCCCTAATTTTCGAAACCAGCATTGGAAGAATAAGATTGGCTTATACGCGGGCTGGTACGTTACTTGTTATTTGAAGACCAGTAGGTACGAAACTATCTTATGATATTGTCTTCACATGTTTCTGGTTGCTAGAATGGATGAGATGCAAATGATATGCAGCTGTGATTTTGAAACACTGAACATACTTTTTCGGGATTTAATTGTTTTTGAAGCTGTTTAAATTCCAAAATCTTTCATGTCATACGTTTTTTCTCATTATATGTACCGTAAATCCTTGATTTAGCCCCCCTCCGGGCTTACTTATTTTGGATGCTTTCTCGATGGGGATTATTTGAGGAGAGGGCTTATTTTTTGAGGGGGGGGGCTTATAAAGTTAATTGGCATATGCCGTATAAGAGCTAATTGTTGAAACTTCTTTTCATCATAACATTAAAAATCACAGTCTAAATTTATGCATCATTCTATATCAGAGTCTTTATCATCTTCTGTTATGGGGACTTATTGTAGGGGGCTAATTTGAGGATTTACGGTATCTACCTTCTTTTACGATGTGTTACACCTTCCAAATCATTGACTGTTATCATACTATGCTGTTATTGTTCTAAATGCATTGCAGAAACTATTATCCTTCTGTTGAATTAAAGAGATCAAGCATACAACTCTTGCTGTCAATGTTGTGCCTACCATTGCACTTCCTATCACTCGAAATTGAATGTATGTATATCACGGATATATTTGAATTAGGCTTTATGCGTTTTAGATTCTGTTTAAATGGCTTTCATTATGAATTCATTTCACAAGGACCATAGGCATTTGTGAAAGCCAGGGACCACTTTAGTCCGCCAACTGTAGTCAAAATTGTAAAAATACATGTAAAATATATATCGTTATTTGGCAAGACGGCACAATGAACTTATAGCTGGGTGGGGTCTGATGTAGAAGGAAATTGTTTTGATTGGAATGAATAATCTACAGTAGAGATGAAAACAGTACAGGAAAATGCATTTGTTGGAAAGAAGTCGGGATGAGACTTACATACTTTGTACGCCAAGAAAAAATTTTCCTGACTGACATAACATTTCATATTGATTTGCCGATTGAACCATTTTCCAGGGGAGTGTCACACCGCCAATGTAGGGACAACCCTGTGAAATCCACTCCTCAATATTTTATTTACTAATATGTTATGCAATGCAGCATAGCCGCCAAATGCTTAAAGAGTCTGGTAGGATCTATTTTCTCACAACCTAATTGGTCAATAATCATGCAGAATGGGCCTAGCCTTAGCATGTGTGATCAGAATCCTGCTTGATGATTGGTCTGTTTGGTTGGAAGAAAATCGACTTGACAGAGCTCTCAAACATTTGGCGACTATGCTATGCAATGCAGGAAGATAGAATTGCAGACTTGCATAGACCAACCATATCATAAGATCTTTTGTCAACAAGTTTAATCAAACTGACTTGCAAAGTGACTAACTAGGTATTTGCATGTAGAGAATATATCCAGATTGCCATAGCTACAATGTTTATTTTTGTTATTTATGTGCTGATTTCTTAAACTTTTGGTTTGGTCTAGACTAGCTGTGATCATCACTTGAACACATAGGGCATTTTAAAAGACAGTTGTGATGTAGATTCGTAAAACTGTTTGAACGTTTGTATGTAACTGTCATTTTTAATCTGATTTTTAGCTATTTGGGAAGATCTCAATTCTCAAGACTCACCTACTGAAAAGATTAAATTTATAAATCTGAAACCGAGGCTGACCAGTTTGCTAATGGAAGCTTTAGATGTTGAAACCGACCCAATTAACATTCAAATGCTTCTTGGAGGTTTGCCCTGTTTTTGTTTGTGACATTCATCCATTTCTGTGTCAATTACATGTCGTATAAAAATTGAACAAGCTGTTGTGTTATTTGGCGTGGAAAGGATGAATAAAAGAAAGCCATAGCCATTAGTGTGATTGTTGGAGTGTTGTAAAATGACTTGAGGTGTCTCTTCAGCTTTTACACCATGTTAAATTTATCACTGATCTCTGTATCATTATATGAATGCCTTATATATCTGCTGAATGTCATTGCCTATTAGAAATTCTGTTCTCTATATAGGTGTGATGCTACTGATACAAGACACCGTCGCCGTAGAGATTATGAATTCGTCATCCAAGTTATGCTCCAGCCCAACTATAAGCATGCAACCTATGCAACATTCAATGAAACATGGGAGTTTGCCAAGATCAAAAGATGATAATGAGAAGCCCGCAGAAATTACCATTGAATTTTATTCGCAGTCGAAATCACAAGAACAGGAGAAAATTAAGCAACGAGTTGGGTCTCTGGGTGACTCCAAAGGTTATCATATTCCTCAATTTCATTTGTTTTATTTTTCTTTTTTTTGTCCAAGGAAAATGCGGCACCCTATCGGCTGTCCGTTGATTATCATCGAGGTATTGGTTATTCTGGCATTTGGCAGCACGTTTTTGATAGATAATAGCAGGGTGAAAATGCTCTTTGCGTTGCCTTAGTGTCTGAGTGAGCAATAGGGTTGAGTTTTGAAGGAAGTTTCGTTTCATTTACTTCTTTTGAAGAAGGTTGTCCCTCATTTTGCTCCTTTAGAGAAGATGGTTTTCAAGCGGTCCTCTTATAAAAGCATTAGTTACAGTTGAAGAGAGTACACTATAGAGTTATAAATTGGATTAAACTAAGACACCATGAATTAATAGTAACCTAGCTATGTCTCTCCTTTTTGGATGAAATTGAGATAATTCTCATCCAATTCATATGTTTTTTTAATTTGCAATTTAATGGCAACTTTGTCGATATATCATAACTGTAGTTTTGGTGGGTGGTTTCACTTCTGTTGAGAAATATTTGATAAACAAATTTCTCGTTTCATCAGACATGGGAACAACAAAAGGCTTATTTTTCCATATGGTGCCTCTCTTATGTCAAAAGCTGATGTTTTCAACGGAATGGAGGGGCGATATGAATGTGACTCTCACTGCATTAGAGCTATTGGCTGATCTTGCCCGTCTTGATGCTAGATTCATCGGTATGTATCATTATTTTCTCCTGCCACAGGCTATTTCTAATGCATTCCTTTTTCACTTTTTCGAAATAAGAAAATTCATTTATTTTGTAATTTTCAATAAAGCTTCACCAGCCTGTGAGAATCAATGAGCCATGCAGTGCCTGGGTCTAGTTTAGTCCACTAGCTCGTTCTTTCGGCTGGCGATAGTTATGCCGTTACAGTTACTTTTCATCAGATGGTGCCCTATAAGTGAAATGACTTGCACATCTTTTGATTGGACACTTAAACGTACTCGGAATAACAGCGAAGCTAGATTCATTCGTTTGAAAGTTCACCAATCGTAATTTTAGTGCGAAATTTTTAGGTATAGGTGGAATACTACCATCAAGTGTTTTCATATATTCAGACATTGTTCTGTTTGATTGCAGATGTAGACGAATCTAAGAGGTGCTTAAAATGGATTTGTAACTATATTGGATTCCAAGCAAACAAACCTGCGCCTTCTCATGTGCGAGATTTGCATTCAATAATTGTAGCCGCCTTTAATTGTCTGTCTCAGTGGATCCTGAATCATCATTGGCTGCTTGATGATGAGGTATGTTATTTATTGTATATCATAAACATATTGCTCTGATTTGCACAAGAGTTATTTCTAAACTGGTGTGTTTGAGATCTAATTTCGAGAGGACATATAACTGGGCAAGCTTCGTCGGAATGGAATGAAATTTTAAAAGTATTGAACTAGTAATTGTTAGCTATACCTTCTGACCAATTCGGTAATGGCTGAAGATTGCCAATATGGTTGGTTTATATATATATATATATATATATATATATATATATATATATATATATATATATATATATATATATATATATATATATATATATATATATATATATATATATATATATTTATTTATTTATTTATTTATATATTCATATCTTCTTTATATATATATATATATATATATATATATATATATATATATATATATATATATATATATATATATATACATATATATATATATATATATATATATATATATATATATATATATATATATATATATATATATATATATATATATATATATATATATATATATATGTATATATATATATATATATATATATATACGTATATAAATTAATTCTAAGCCGCATCCACTAAGTATATAAATTGCATAAAAAGAATCAAACAAAAATACATTTGTCTGTAGGCTGTAAGTATATATATATATTTATACACTCATTTTTTTAAATTGTTTGAGTTTTAGATGACTGTCATTAATTTATTTAGTGTAGTTCGAGGATTAATGATAAGCTAGTGTAATTCTACAGTCAGTCAAATAGACATTTTGTACAATACAAATGAAGTGAGACTTACATTATGATGGCCCAATTCAGATCAGATGCTTGCTTGTTATAATCTTATTGTATTGCCACTTTGCATTACTTAACTTATTTTATTATCTGTAATTCTGTTGTCAGTCTTGTCTAGTTGCTATTCTGGAAGTTGTAGAGCTGGGAATATCTGGCACAAAGTCAAAGGTATGTGGTCTCTTTGAGTTGATATTGTAGATATTTACAGGGACAGGGCATTATCTGATAATGAATTCCATCCACATATCGAGTAAAGAACTTTTGCAATAGTAGCTTATTCTGGTGTGTTGGGCGCATTGCTCCTCACCTGTGTTGTCTGTAACCGATTTGTTTCAATGGATTTTCAGCTTGAAATGATGTATCGTATTTGCTAATTTTGCAGGCATCTACAAGCGATGGAAGTCAGATACGAAAAGGTATTCATAAGTGCTCTTGCTGCTGCTTCATTTATATTATATCTGAAGTTTTACCATTATTTACTATGAGTTGGTGAGTTCGTTAGACGCTATTAGAAAGTAACTTTTAACTTGGAACGTTGATTCTAACCATATAGTATTGGTATTGTTATTTCGTTTCTAGTTTGGGGATTCATGTACCATAAATTAAAGGAAACCAGAATTGTGAATTTAACATTTCTTAACATTTCTTCTTGAATTGGACATCATGATTTTATTTTGCTTTTGCTTCTAATTGCATCAATGATAGAGTATGTGCTATATATTCTCAGTTAGCATTCATTTCTTGTTTCCTGAGGTCTAACAGTTTCAATATTTTTGTGATGACTTATTTTGCTTTCTAGGCGAAAAAGAGTTGAAACCAGTGTCATTTCGAGTGCGGGAAGCAGCTGAATGTGTTTTAGCGTACATTATGGAGCAAACGGTAAGGCAATGTCCTTGGCAAGTGCGCGTGGTTGCGTGTGTTTATTTGAAAATATCAGATTCTGGAATATAAGATCCATTCTAATTCTATATGAGCTCATAGGTGTACTAAGTTATTCTATTTTCTTTGTTTGTATGTCAAGGGAGCTTTTCCAAATCCCACTGGACCTGCATCATTATCTACGTTGTTAGATGAAGAATCATTACTATCAAATGCCGTCAACGGCGACAGGAAGAAGGTTAGCGTGTTTTATTCTGCTTTACCAATTATCTGTTTTTTGCAATGCTACTCCTGCCAAGCTCCCGACAGTAGTTGATTATGTTTTGTCACTACCTTGAGAAATTTAGTGATAGTATTTGTTTTGCGCATGTTAAGGACTCCTTTAACAGCTTTTTGGATTATTGCAAGTTTCATTACTTGTCTATCAATGTTTAAGTCTCCGATAAAGATCTCTATCAAATTAATATTTCTCTTTTCTTTTCTATTCTTGTTTTTATCGGATTTTTTTTTGCTTTACTTTTCTTGTTATCCTCTGAATTATGTCGTTGTAATAAAAAGTAAGCATTTAGTTTCAGACTGATAATAATGATGGGCAAATGGATACCTTTATTTATACTAGAAAACTCACGGACAGGAAAAACGCTTGTCTGACAATGTCGCAAGTCAATCTAAGCTCTTTTACTCACATTTTTGTGACAGTATTAGCATTCTGTCGTTATGTTTTAACAGTTTTAAAATACTCTTGCAGTAAAGACAATCCAGCTTAAGACGATTCACGGATACTATTTGCTGATAGGTACTTACACGGGTGTGTGGAATATGAATAACTATCAATGATAATAACAGCCACTCATAGAATAGCTTATGAAGACGAGTGTATTCTACGTTTTCAAAACATGCTTTGCCATTAGCTGCCAGATAGGAACTTCAACGGCGGTAGTTTAGGTTTAGTGTTGGTTGTAAATTTTACGCTGTTTTTGATGTCTTTTTGGGCTGTTCAGTTGTTTTAGGTTGAAGCTTTTGAATACAATCGAGGTAGTTTATTGGGATCAAATGTCTATTACCATCTCAACCTGTGTTCTATTCTCTCCATAATCGTTGCTCCAAGTAGGATTTAGGCGGCTTGTTATTTCCCCATATTTGTTTACATGACCATTTCGTACTATGCCACTGATCTTGCTTCCTTCCATTTAGTTCTTGTTTTTTGCAATGGACGGTTCATCAATAATTGGCATTCTTGAAGACACTGTAGATAGATCACTCGGTATGAGCACTGTTCTTCCTTCTGCATCATGTAGCTGAAAAATGAAATATTTATCAATTTTGTACATATTTGGTTTGTTTTAGTGAAAAACTCGTAGAAACCTGACACCCGGTCACATAATTTCAGTTGAATTATCTGATGATTGCATTTAGCGTCAAACTCCATGTTGCAAATCAAGCATCCCTGCTCCGTAATTGAATTCTAACTCTCTATCTAGTGGAATCGACCACTGTTCAACGTCACTATTTATATTAGACACGACATGGCATTTGGATTGTTCCACTCAGATATAGATTGAGGTGCTTTACCTAGAGCTTTGTAATTGTGCATGTCAGGAACTAAGTATTCAAACGTTGATATGAATTGTTTTCCAGCCCATTTGCCTTCAGTTACGAGCGTCATTCGTGGACCTACTGGCAAAACAGCAAGTTTAATGCAGCTGAGATTTTTCTCAAGGTCTAAACAGGTAGGTCTTTTTCAATGCAAATTAATTTCGCTTAATCTTCCTTTTACGTTTCGTAATGTACGTGTCCACTGTTTGTTATTTGCAATACCCAATACTCATGTTTTGCAAAATTCTGCTCAATAGTATCAGTTTAATGTAAGTGAGTTAATGAAACTGTTAATTATATGGATAGTAGATCTCCGAGGTGAGAATTTCGATGGTTCTTGCGGTATAGCTGAAGAAGTAAATGTTAGTACCAAGTTATGAAGGCAAGCTCCATGGCTTAGGAATCTGAGTCTAGCACTTATGTAACTATTAATGCAAAATATGGTTGTATTTCTGATTGCTCAAATGGATACCATTGCAAGCTGTTGGTACAGGGAATCGTGAAAGCCTTGACTGTATGCATAATAGATTTGAAAATCGAAATGAAGAATAAAGCCATTGAATAGTATGTAGTTGTAAACATACGTACCCTGTGACAAAATAAATCTTGAATGCTATCTTAAAGTTATTGATTTGCAGGCAATATCACAGGCATATCGGAACGAGCCACCGCGCCCGGAGCCAGTTGAATTAGGACAAGAACCATCCACTTATGATCAAAAATTTTACCCTGAGGCAGTTGATTCCGTTAGAAAGGTTCAAGCGTATGTATTTTTGAGATTCTTGTGAATTGATATAATTTTCATTGCTAAAATTTTGAGAATCTTTGACTGCGCATGCTTGTTTATTTGTACCATTCAAACTTAATTCCTGTTTCTTTTGGAGTTGTGAACATATTCGCAGTTCGATTAGTCTGTTTACTTTTTCAACGAATTTAAGCTTTTGAACGTTTTTATTCATTCATTCATTTTGTATTTGTAGCTTGTAAAAGGTATATGAGTATTTTTGGATGTGTATCTTCCAGCTTAGCTTCATAAATGCATAAATCTCTCATGTATCTCTCATATATATATATATATATATATATATATATATATATATATATATATATATATATATATATATTATAATATATATATATATATATATATATATATATATATATATATATATATATATATATATATATATATATATATATATATATATATATTCTTTGTTGTTTAATGCTGATACGTTTAGAATCTAGGAAGTTGATGAATTAATTTCTTCTCATTGTGTTCATTAAAATTCTTTAGGCTTACTTCAGAAGCTCTGCTTTGGTATATTCTCGTTTCTGGAGACCTATCAAATAAGCCCTTCAAATGGTAGATACTGCAATTAGCTGTGTCTCCTTTTTTATCCTCGTCTCAACGGACAGAAGTGAACTGACATTTAGCCTCTTGAATTAAGTTGAAAAGGGAGACCAGTCTTAAGATGTTCCCAGATTATTGATATAGTCTTGACAAGATGAAGAGATGATACCTTTGTATACCTCGTCAGTGAGATTTTCATAAGGACCCTCTCTAGTTTGGTCATTTTGACGTATTGCAAGTACACCCATTCTCTGAATATACCGAGGTCAGAAGCTTTTCTGCCCCTCTAATGGAAGGGAAAGTTGTTAGTGCACTGGAGGCTAGGACTTCTATAGTATGATATTTCGAGCGCCTTTAATTGCTAGTTAGGCGATTTCTGTGCTGTTTTCTGCATGTAAACAAACTTAACCTTTGGTGTATTAATGTACATAAGTTGACCAAGTTTCTTTATTGGTATCGTGTGGATACTTTTTGTAGAAGTAAACCTTCATGTCAAACAGGATGTTTATTGTTTGCATCTCCATATTTGATGAAGAATGCTAATTTATTTGTTTATTTTAGTGAATATAGCATTCCTGATGTTAACGATATTCTTGAGGAAAATTTAAATGAATCCCAGGATCAAATGAAAGCGTTGATGCAACTGCAGGTTCGTGTAAATTCTAACCAATGAAGTATACTCAGCTAGTTATTCAATGCTTGTATAGACTTATTTTTAGCACTATTGCAGCCAAGGCATAGTAATGTTCATGAAACAACGTTGCCAGGTTGGTTGGTTGGTTGGTTGGTTGGTTGGTTGTTTGGTTGGTTGGTTTGTTGGTTGGGTGGGTGCGTGGGTGGGTGGGTGGTTGGTTGGCTGGCTGTGTGTCTATGAGGCCTCAGCAATATTTTGGATTTGATCCGGACCCTACGACCTTCTGGTCTTCTGAGAGGAGGGAAAAGGGCAAGTGATTATTTGCCCCTTTCCTTCTTCTATCAATAGCTGTGTTTCTCTAACTTCATTCATACTTCTATTATACTTTGTTTTAAGCTCTTGATTTTATTCAAAATTGGAAGACTTACACAGTATTTGGAAAGGTTATGAATAGGGTAATTCTCCTGCGGTTGCCAGACCAGTTAGTCCATTATTCGCAATTGTGCTTGATCGTGATGTAAGAGTGCTAAGAAGACCCATTTGAATTTCGGCTTGCTGGTTTTGAATGGAGACTTTCCTGTTGCATATAATTTGGTAACTTTTTGTCTTGCTCTTCCTTCAGACTGAATTGGAGAGGATTGCACAGGATGCAGCTGCGGTTGACGGAAGAATGTGTAATGAAGAGAAGCAGCCAACGTAGGTTTCCCAATATGAAGCTACGTCTGCATTAATGCTTGGGTGTAGTGTGATATACCTGTTTATACTTACTGTCTAAGCCATTTGTAAGTCGTATTCCAGTTTGCAACATGTACGTGTCAGGGCAGATAAAAAACCTAGGAATTGTTGGCTCACGATCTTTCGGAAAGTTATGAATATAGGTGAAGTTGAATAACATGTTAGCATTATCTGTCTTGGTAGATGCGAAACCGGGACGCAGATAGTATAAACGATGGGAAAAATTAGTCTGCATGTCATAAATGACCCTCTTTCTAGGAGGAACTTTATTGACATAGCTCTAGTATGTATCCAAATGGGTATGCAGTATATTTTGTATTTGTATACCACGATATTAATATAAATAGCGCTTTCTGTATGTATTTTGGATGATTATTTCAGGGTGTTTAGATTGTCTGTCCTAGTGTAACTCTGTTTTCTATAGGATGGACATAGGGTCTGAATCATTTCATTTATAGATACAGCATACTTATCTTTATCTTCGTCATCATGAGACGGACAGTCATGATTGAGCTGTCATAGTTCTCCACGCAGCTCTGTCCTATGCCATCATATAGATCTCAATAAAACTCTTCCCACTTAATCCTTCAGTGTCGTCACAACATACCACCGGGTTTTCACTCTTTTTACCATATACACGCCCAATCAATCGTTCTATTCCAATGATTTACTCGTTAGTACAAATCTAAAGAATGGCATTGTTCTTTTGTTTGTAACTGGTAGAAGTTTTCTTTGCATTTGATTTTTCAAGAATACCACGGTTGGTGTTCTAAATCTTCACCCAGTATTCTGATATAGGTGTAGCGTTTAGAAATACTGAGAATTTTAGGAGTCTTTTCTTTGTAGGTGATGTGACCGTTCTACCCTTCTAGAGGGACGAAAACGATACCGTGGCATTTCTTGTTATATGCAGTCTTATTTTTCTTCCCTTTGAATCGTCAGATGGAGAGTGTTTTACGCAGTATAAGCCCTTATCATTTTGTACAGAAAATACCTTTACCATGCAGGTTTTCTTTTATGTTTTATAGTATTTCCATTGTTATTCATAGTAGCATATCTGGGTTTTAGTCCACAGATACAATTTAGAGCTGCAAAGTTATATTTGTCGCACATGGGGCTGTTGAATCTGAATGGAATTGAGGTAAACCTGATCTATTGCTGGATTTTAGTAGATTCCAAAATCCCGATTCTGCCTATTAAAATCCTAGTTAAAATAGGCAAGGGTCATTGTACAACTTCGTGGGAATGGTCCACTAGGGGAATTGTTAACTTTTAAGGGAGGAGTGTAACATGCTACCATCATCGACTACAAATGGGGTTTTCATGGTAAACCCTGACAAACTTGACCAATCTAAGCGAGCTGTCTCGGTTCCTCTTGTGCTGGCTTGATTTATCCTCTATAGCTGATTCACTAATAAAGTAGGCTATATAAAAGTATTATCTTTGAGTTTTACACCAGCCTCTAATGACGTTAGGGTGGTGTCGACCCAGAAGTATTGGTTAGATTTATTTTGATGAAAGGGGAATCTCTGTAATTGCGTGTCATAAAAGGGGGATAGAACAGAAGGAGTTGGAAAACGGCGATTAATACCGATTCGATGCATTTGCAGTAGAGTCGCTTTGATGTCATTGCTCTGTAGCAAGGTTGAGCTGTGAATTTATTGCTGACTCTTATAAATGCAAGAGTCCCCCCTCCCCCTAAAATCAAGTTTTTTGATGTAAACTGCTATTTTGATTATTGATTAATCCATACGATTTGTTTTAAGAGATAAATGACATGAGTCTTAGGCAGAGACCATCTGTATCTTATTTTATCGTATTTGCAAACCAATATGGGTTAGCAAGGATCGTTTCACTGTATATGTTTACAAATGCTCTTTGTAGAATCGTATAAGTAAGCGGCTTATATCAAATGTCATACAAAAGAGATACTCTAGGCTTCTAACACTTTAGTCTTATGAAAACTTTGAAGTACATCGAAATTTATTATAGTATGTACTGTGGCATCTAATTCGTTAATGTTAGTGGCATATCGTCAAATAGATTGGATCTCATGCTTTTAATAAAATGGAGGTGGTTGCTGTTGAAGCTAATGCACTGTTATCTTGTAGAAGAAATCAAATCGTCCCTTTGCGAAATTGCTCCCTTTGAGGTCCGATGATGAGAATTTTCAAAACTCCCTAAAAGCATTGGACAGGATTTCAAGTAGGACCTATGACAAACTGTATGCTTTCATTGTGCGAAAGAACCAAACAGATTGGGAAGAAATTGTAAAAAATGAGGTATATTACTAGATGATTTATATGCCATTAGAAAACTACACGTGTAACCAGAAAATTGCAAAGTAATGCGGGAAATGGATGTTGGAGAGAACAACGGCCAGCATTGGCCTAAACGACTGATTGAAATGATGATGATGATGATGATGATGATGATGATGATGATGATGATAATGATGATGATGATGATGATGATGATGATAATGATGATGATGATGATGATGATGATGATGATGATGATGATGATGATGATGATGATGTTGATGGTGATTCGTGTTATGTTATTGATGATGATGAATGATGATGATGTTTATTGATGATGATTGATAGTGGTTATAATTATACTGTTGATGGTTACAATGATGATGATGATGCTGATGATGATGGTGATGATGATCATTATAATTATGATGAGCAAGATTTCTATAACAATAATGATGAAATAAGATTACTTTTCCTATTAGAAATCATTTGTTTTATATCACTCAATATGACAGTAAACTATAGAGAATCAATGCCTTAAGTAAACGGATAATTTGGATATTATGGTTTACCGTGCTGGTTTTTGTTGTGTTCTTTGAAATGTGTTAGTGTCCGTGCTATGAGTCAAATTCTCTTTTATCACATAAAGTCAATCCATTATCTGCCTTGATTCGTAGCAAAGGTGACTGCTATTGTTGACTTATGTCCTTAGTGTTTAAGCCTTTCATTGGTATATAATTTTGATAAGGTGATTTTGACTTCGGCCGATTCATCAAGGGCACATTACCGTTCCCTTCTCATAGCTCAAAAAGACCCATTTTGGGTGGCCTCAGAGCTTTCCGTATAGTATTTTACTGCGCACATCGATTTCTTCTTACTTCAATGTAACGACGTAATTATTTTAGAAGTACAATGGATTTTAGGCCCATGCATTATTGTTATTTGTCCTATACATGTGTTCATTGAATTTTAGTGTACTGATCTTTAGGGTCAAGATAATGTTGTGAATAGGCAATGAACAGTTTTTTTGTGTAGAATAAAGTTTTAGGCTTCGGAAGAATGCCCACGTTAGAGGTTAATGTTTAGAGGTTTAAGCAATGAGCAATGCAAATGTTGATTAAATGTGGAAGGGGAAATAGTGGAAACAGAAAGTATTCTCTGTTTGTCGGTCATAATCCTTTCTGTTGTAGATCACAAGTGAAGATGAGCACTTCGTTGAGTTTATCATGTCTTTAGGGTGGCCAGTGACTATAGGGGTACATCCAGGCTGGACAGGTCATCCAAATACAAGTTGGTTTACAAGAGCACGTTCAGTTGAAGTTGAAAACGAAGGTGAGTTAGACTAATCTGTTTTTGCTGATTTATTTTTATTCAGAACTAGATGGAAGAGCCTTAACTAAAGATCTTGAAGAAAGAAGATTTCAATTAAAGCTAATCTGAGATATTGCTAAGTTTATTCACTGTCCACTAGTCACACCTGTAGGAGGCCATATTCTCAATGTTTTTAAGCAACTTTCATGTGTTAGGAAGTTATTTCAGGGATATATCTCCTATTAAAGCAGCTGATAAAGCTTTGTTGGTTTTCACAAATTCTCTTTAAACTAATTTTGCTGCTTTTTTATAGCAGACTGTTTTTAAATAATTTTACCAGTGGGTTTCGTAGGGTCCAAAAAGCCTTTGGTATTGGGATATAAAGTAGTGCTATGCGAGTATGCTACTATCCTTTTGCCGCATTAGGTTAGAAGGTAATCCCTTTCCTTGAGGACAACGGAAATGAAAAGACATCATCAGTAGCAATTTTATGAGGCAGTATTTCGATATCCATCTTTGTTGCAACCTACGTTAGTCTAATTGCACATTCTGTGTATTGCAGAATAGTGAGTGAGTGAGTGAGTGAGTGAGTGAGTGAGTGAGTGAGTGAGTGAATGAGTGAATGAATGAATGAATGAGTGAGTGAGTGAGTGAGTGAATGAGTGAGTGAGTGAATGAGTGAGTGAGTGAGTGCATGATTGAGGGTTTAGAACAACCGGTGCTGGTTCGCTTAATCATTGCTTGTTTGTAAAACACTACGGCTGTTTGCGTGGGTCAATTCAATAACAGTGTCTCAATGTTGGTTTTCTATGCTATGAATATTGACATTGAGTTCCTATGACATTGGTTGATGTTGTTCTTAATGTCTCTTGTAGAAATATATCTTAGATGATACTCTATTGTTATCAAACGGTATTTTTCCAACAGACTTCACGCTTTTTTTATAAAGAACCACTTTATAAGGAACCTACTTGTAGAATTCTGAAATATTTAAAAAAACTTATACTACTAAAGGAAAATTCCCTTAGGAACTTTTCAATTTGAAAAATTTTTATAGCAGCAAACAGTGAAGAATTAGGAAGCAGGTTCCATTCATTTGCAGCCCAAACCAGCATGGATTGTTTGCTATGCTTGTGTCAAGTGTTTCATGTTTCATTTGTCTTAAGCTATAATCAAAATTAAAAGCGAAATTCAGAACTCCAATGTTTACTTGCGTGTGTTCCATATATATGGCACTGAGCTAGGTTCCTTATGAAAAGCCGTATGGATGGCTATAGCGCCGGGATGTTTAGCACTAGTTTGGGTAATGTTTGAAAGTATATAGATTTAGTAGAAGTATTCTAGTTATTAATATAACTGTGATTAAATATTCCATCTCTAGCCTTAACCACAAAGAAGTTCTCGAAGGAAGCCTTTTAGATAAACTTTTATATCTTCTAAAATTTATTGCGCTTTTTAAGCTAAAATTCTGACATTTTTTATGCTTCCAGTAGACTGCATGCTATTGATTGCCGGTGCCAAAAGGGATGAACTTTTGCAAAACCTTGAAATTTTCGCTTTGTATCTTCAGGTTCTTTTGGTGATCAGATTCTTTACTTTGGAGATGCTACAACTGAATTGGCGATTTTGGCACCAGCGATAAATGCACGAAAGGTATGGGATAGTGAAAGTTTCAATTTCAGTTTGTGTGTTTGGGTGTATTAAAAGAATGCTAGACATTTAACTAATGAAGTTGAATCGTTCGTTTTTTAATCACAGCGTTTTGAATAACATGCCTCTGGGCAGTCTCAGTCAGTAAAGGAAGTGGTAAGAGCTGGTAACAAGAGCTAGTAAAGACAAATGTATTCACCCATAGACACCCAGATCCTCCCTTGGGATTTTTAGCTTCCCTGGAAGTTGTTTTTTATCCAGGACAGCTAATGAGAACAAAGTTAGTAAAATATATCCCTGCTTCCAGTGAGCTCAAGTCTCATGAACTTTCTTTGGAGAACCTGAACTCAGCAATGATTAAATGACCTTAATTTTTGTTTCCAGGCAGAAACACCAGAATTTCTAACTCCGCGAGGAACTGAAAATGACGAAAGTGACTCGCCATCTCCGACAAGAAGCACTTTTAAAAGGTCAGAGAGTGAAGAGGTTGCTGCAGAACAGCCTGTTCAGCCAGTGCCAGCTGGGAGGAGATTATCAGATCCGTCCGAGAGTATAGCGCTTTCGTTTCTTTACTATCATATCACTGCAAATCTCTGCAGCCAAAAATCAAGGATTAGCTTGAGAATATGTTCGGCTTATAGGTTCAGAGTAGAGGCCAGGGGTGAACTGATGGGAGTTTAGGGGTGTATCGCCTATCAGTGTCCTTGATATTTCACGGAGATTGGGCTTGTAGCGGGCATTTCGGTGTGAATTTGTATCCTGGATACAAATTCAAACTTCAGTTCATCTATTGTGTTGTTTACTGTCCACTCTCCTTTTTGTTAAATTGTCTTCCCGAAGAAAGTTCAATGCAAATATGCTCACAAAAATGGCTGGTCATTGTTTTATGAAAGTCCATCTGCTTGTTTTCTTTTGAGACTTTTTGTGTTTTCATGTCTTATTTTGCGTGATTTATCCCCTCTACTTGCCAACTCTTTGGTTTTCGATCTTGTTCATGTTCATAGCTTAACATCTTGAAATGTTAAGTTACATTAGGCAAACAGCTTTAGTGAAAGTAAGGCATTTTTCAGGTGTGATGTTAATAGCTTTTCACAGATTCCTGTCTTTCTTCATATTTTCTTATTCTAATTGTCAGTACATGTTTTTCTTATAAGAAGGGTTTTTCGCCTAGTACTGAATCTTTCTTAGCTTTTTCAGGAGCTCAGTACTGAAATTTCCTTAAGACTTTCTTTGCAAAAATGTCCTACAGTAATAGCCCGCGTATAGGAACTAGGGTTTTAAGAACCTGCTAGGCTAAACTTTTCATTTCAAGTCTCCTGCACATAAGAACCTATTTACACTAAGATTTATGCTAATTTCTAATCGGTGGGGTTTCTGTAAAAGTGTATTGGTAGAAACTGCTTGATTAAGACAATCAGCTATTTGAAAGTAACTTAATATGGCTTGTTAACTTTCAAGTTTAATGTATAGGATGTTACTGCTATATGTAGAATATTCAGATAGAATTGGTATAAAAATAAGAGAACCTATTTTAAGAACCATGGCAGCTTTAACTTGCTTTAAGTACCATTTACATAAGAACCCATTTAAGTTAAATTGAAAAATTCAGGTTCTTATACGCGAGCTATTACTGTAGTCGGCGTGACACTGCAGTCTTACACAGACTGACAGGCACTACAAAAGCATAACACTGTGATGAGACTCCGATATATAGGTTACCACAAAAAGGTATGCAAATTAAGTAAAAGCGATGGCAGTCTTGTGTGAATATTAGAATTTTAAAGATATAGGACTTATCAACTTCCGTAGGTCTCAGAAATCTGGCACTGAACTTCCTTAAAGTCTTGATCAGTCGATTACTACTGTTTTATAAACTGCTTTCTTATGAATAAAAACGTGTATTTGCAATATGTCTTGCAAGCAAACAGTGTTAATGCATTCTATAGATTTTTTGGCAGGCCTTTTAGTATTGGAGTACAGGACATTGCATTAATGCCCTGAAGATAGTGTGAGTGGAACAGTGAGTTTAGACTAGATTAGAGCTAGCAAGCAACATTTTTACAAGGATTGCCAAATGATTTACCAGAAGCTACTTACCATTATTTGCGAAAAGAGCAGACCGTTCTTACAACATGTTTGCAGGAAGCCAGTTACAGTACGCTCCATGTTTTGGTTTCAAAAACAGTTTTTAAATGTACACTGGTGCCAGACTTACGCTCATCTCCCTACTATTGTGACCTCTTGCACGGGATGCAGAGCATTGCAAATATAATACCCTCATATATTGCGATTGAGTATACACGGTGCATCTCAAAAGCGATTTCATTTAACTTTGGTTTTGTTCATCAGCATAAGTACTTACCATCTACCAGTGCTTGACAAGAATCACATTATTTTAGTTAAACTTCTTCGCAAGCAAACTACTATGGACGCCAATAGCACGGTCACCGAGACAAAGACACGAGGACATTCCAGCTCATCTGAGACACAAGTCATGGTTGTGTGGCTACAGGACTTTAATGATCATCTACATTTTCCAGTTTTTGATTTGCTAACCAACTTAGAGGGAGTAGAATTCCCTCAAGCTCCTAATATGCTGAGTAGAGTTCCGGAAAGAGAAATCTGCATTATATTCATCCATCCACTGAAGACAGGCCTTTACAGAGTTAAAGTCAAAACTGTCTTTGGGTAAGGATTATGAATTAGCATACTGTTCTGTTAGGTGATATAAGTTATAACAATTTTGTTTAGTTTATACGGTTTGGAGCGAGAATGTTCATTTCTAGTACTGAATTACTGAACTGATCGACACAGCCTTCAGGTAGTCTGTCATTTCATGTTTTGCAACTTATTTGGAAGGAGCATCATCTGCTCCAAGATTGACTTATTTATCCACTGCTTTATTTGTCATATTTTCACAGGACTTCAGTTGGTGGGCCACTGGTAGATGGTATGGTTGTTAGCAGACGAGTTCTTGGAACCATGGTGCGGAGTACGACATTGAATTTTTGTAGAAGAAGACGACTGGAAATCGATAAGTAAAGATTTAAATTGCTTAATGATTGCTTACAATATTCATTTAAATAGTATTTCAGATGTGCTTGACAGTCAGTGGTTACTATTTGGACTTTGAAACTATCCATTGCTAATGTTAGAACCTTAATCTATCCGGAAAGATTTTGTGTCCATGAATAACCTTATTTTTCACAATAGAAAATTTCTCATCATTGCTTGTCTAGTATTGATGTTTAGTTGGTATTGAGATTTTGATTTAAAATTCGCACAAACATTTCAAAAAAATATTTTATTCCCTTACTTGTGGTTAGATCTTTTAAGTTCATGTCACCTTTAGGGGTGTGCTCCATGGTCATTTGAAGGACATCAATTTTAGTCCTTTTTGTCATGGGTATAGGGTAATTTTACATTGATGGCAATTAACCTGGCGATGATGCAAAGTGTCCAATATTCTTTGATGTGGTTGCACTAAAATTGTCTATATAGAAAGCTAAATTTTAATTATTAAGTTTTTCTAAAGGAATTTTTGAATGTATGTGAAGACGGTTTTTATAAGCAAACTCTGGTCTTACTGGCTTAGACTTTTTGTTACATTGCTTTCTTTCAAACTAGATTTTCCTTCAATAATTCCATTTTATAAATGTTAGGATGCGGTACTAGAAAGATTTTGCTTATTTCATAGTGTCGCATTTAATGTCCGATTATGTCACCTACTCTGTGGTCAAATTCGAAATGGCTTAATTTGTCTTACCGTCTCAATAATTTTCAAATGTATTCAGTACGAAATGAGATTGTTTTATTTGAATTCTATTTTACAGCTACTCACCTCCACATACATGCAGAAAAATCAAGATTCAAGATATAATCAAAAACTTCAGTCAGGAATCAAATGCTCATGAATTCTTTGCATCTGTTTTTCAGACTGACTTAGGTGAATGACTCCATAAAATTCGCTTCCTCGTAATTTAGAATGCATAAGGTGATATTCTTGTAAACTCCTGTACATGCACGCATTGTCTTTACATATTAATTGTTCAGAGGTTCAATGGTAATCTCATTAAATGTCGAGAAGATTAGACATTATTGGCTTCGAATATGAAAGGAGAATTTTCAGGAATATGGTTTAACCTGATTGATTGTTGGATTAACGATTGTATGCGCTTTTTGGCCGAACAACTCTTTCATCGCATGCTGTCAAGGTAAACAACCGAAGCTCTGGAAAGACTTAAGTAGACAGCTGTAGCCACCAAATATTTAAGAGCCCTGTTAGGTCTATTTTCTCCCTACTTAATTGACCAATCATCATACAAAATGGGCCTGGTCTTAGCATGTGTAGTCAGAATTCTGCATGATGATTGGTCAATTAGATTGGGAGAAAATAGACCTGACATGGCTCTCAAACATTTAGCAACTATGCTGTCCTAGACTATATGATTCTTCATAGACTTAAGAATATCCTTTATTGATCCATTACTGGAAATAGATTGCCCGATTCAAGATCAACAAACACCCTGTTCTGGAGCGTAAAGTATATTAACATTGAAGTAATATAATGCTCGCGTATTGTAGCAAAATATGTTTATTACGTATATGTTTTGTAGAATAAGTATAAAATTCATGGTATTTTTTCCCATTTTCTTTCTTGTGGATAGGCGGTCCAAATAATCAGTGCTTTACTCCAATGATTGTAGGTTTCTTTCCAGTTATTTTCAATTATTGATCCTTGTAGTATAGGCCTAAACGTCTCCATACAAACTCAGGTTATAGATTTAGTGGACTTCTACGTGGAATTACATTGTCATATGAATTAATCTGATAAAAAGTTTTTCACAGTCAGGTTGTGCACGAAAGAGTGATTTCTTACATGTACAGTATTTCATTATTTTGAAGTTCAGTTGTTTGGCATTTGTGTTCCTCTTGCATTGCATTTGATCATGAGAACCACTACGGTAGTGATGGCAAAAGTCAGAAAGGGAACCAAGTGTGTAAAAAGTTTCAGTCAACAATCCAATTAAATAAGATTATTTCATGTAAATAACTCTTCGTATTAGGCATAAACCGTGCCTGACGAAAACAGTATTAGATGTACACTAGAATATACACTTTTTTTATACACAACCAACTTTATGAGCAACCTACAAGAAGAATGCCAAAACATTTAAAGAACCTATACTACTAAAGGAAAATTCCCTAAGGAAATTTTCAATTTAAAAAATTTTTGTAACACCAAACAATCAAAAATTAGGAAGCTGGTTCCATTCATTTGCACCCAAAACCAGAATTGTTTTGAGTATTTTATTGTTTTCCTTCTGTCTACACCATTTTTGTGGCACTAACTGCGCACTGAAAATTAAGGAACTGCCAAGGGACTTTTAGAACTACAATTTGATTTTTGGAGGTCCAAAAATAAGGAACTTTTGAAACTAGGTCCTGAGCTAGGTTCCTTATAAAAAAGCGTACAGAAGATTTCAAGGCCAACCGTAATATCTAGAATAGTCTTCAGTACTTGAAGTTTTGATTGAAGTCATTTACACACTTAGCTTTTCCCCCTATCTTTACTATGATTATCACAGTGTTTATAAACGTAGTATAATCTTTGGTGAAATAAGATTGCTAAACGAACAGTTTTGTTCAAGAATTGTCGATGTAATTTGCTCAGTGAATGAATCATTGGATCTAGGACTAATGCCAAAGAGAACATCCATCTTCGTCTTTGGTAATTTGTATAATGCTACTGTAGATGAAGCTAGGTATTTGTGAGTGCAAGGGAGCTTGCGCCAATTTATATCTTGTTTATTCATAAACGCTCCACCCGAGTGGTTCACAGTAGGAAAAATTCTGAAGTTCATTTGCTTGCCCTGTGATTGAAGACGAGCAATGGGCAAAAAGTATTTTCATTACGTGGATCAACGGATTTGAATAAATTTGAACACGAAGTATCTGCTTTCAAACATAGAATAAGCAATGTATATCTGCTAATATTCTTGCTTTGTTCTACTATTACCCTTTTTTCTTAGTTAAACTTGTAAATACTTGTCTTTCTATAATATGCTAAGCAGGCATCTTTCTTGAATATGTTCAGAAAACTTGTTTTGTTACATTTCTGATAAGTCTTTAGAATGATAACCATTAGGTTTTTAGCTGCTTTTATGTTCTTAATATTGCATTTAATTTCATCTATTATATTTTCACTACAATTCAAGCTTTTTAGAGGAGAACCCCTTGTTCATCAGCTCCGGCTAAAGGGCAACCCTCCCCAATTGAAGTGAAATGAGATGAACAAAAATGAAATGCTGCTTGTGTTAAATGTTTATGGGATTTTTCCACGGAACCTCGAAAATCAGCCAATATATTGCTGATGGGATCACCTTGCATAAGGACTTTAAAACTAAAAGTGAATTTTAAAACGAAAAAGAAAGTTCCTTATCAAGTTGCGTTTTCCAGCCCATTGTTATATTTGGTTGAAAAAATTCACGACCAGTTAACAATTTACATTCTAAACAATCAACAATATTTCCCTACATCAACAATATTTTCTCCAATTAACGCTCTATCGTCTTTAAACGCCCCTCTCTAACTTAGAACTCTTCATGTGTGATGTTATAAATCTATGACAAGTTATAAACGACATGGGTGTTTATTGGAGAAAGTAAGGTACTGGCAATTTCCTATAAGCTTTTCCCACTAAGTACAACTCCCTGATGAATGATGATGTCAGCAGAATGTCAGCTGGCCCACAATACATTGCAATGTTATGTATCGTCTCCCGCCTTGCTAAAGGAAATAAATACGGTCGCAGTCTTGGATGTGGCCCATTTTCTTAAAGGGGAATGTCATTTGCAAAGACTCTTCTTAACTGAAAAATCACAAATGGATGCAGATCTCGCTTTAGCATTAAGTCTACAGTTCAATGATGACGATGAAAGGGCTGGCGTTCTGCCTACTTTCGAACACTCAGGACATTCTGGATATGGCCTAACACGCGGGGATTTAGGCCACGGAGAAGTCAGATCAATATCTTCAGCGGCATATCGCCCACTTTCAGTTGTGGATGAGTCTTGGGAAATGATAGATCCAGCTCCAAATATCCATGACTTATTTTTGCAGTTTAATGATGCATATTTTGATGGAAGACTAGCTGGTGTCGAAGTGAAATGGAGCTCAAAGATGACATTGTATGCTATTTTGGTTTTTTCCTTACACAACACTGCGGGGCAATATGGAATCAGCAACTTTCGTAATTCATTGGATTTTACAGATTTGTAACATATGTAGGACTGACAAATGCCCCTACTAGATCGCAATCAAAAAAACACCTATCATTAATTTCTCAGAGGTTAAAGAAGTAAGAGTTACGTTTGAAATATGAGTGCATTTTGCTCAATGCTTGTATTCTCCAAGCTTTTTTTCTTCATAAGCCATGAAAGTTGCATTAGAAAGCTGTAATGATTTTCCTTCATGTATATCAGGATCCTACATTGCCTGTTCCTGCTCCTAGGAAGAAGATCCTAGCATTACATGTACTGTAGCTTTTGGTGAATTGAAAGAGAACAGACACAGGGGTGAATGAATAAATGAATGAAGGAATGAATGAATTTGAATTTTTACTTAGACATTGTGTTATGTTGTTTTGTGAACCGTAAGGCTTTTGCCAAATTGCAGCTTTTGCATTGGTAGCTCTTGGTTGAGTTATTTCAATACATGTTTTCCTTTTTATGATATCAATCCATGGCGGTAATTATGTTTAATGGCATATTTGTTCATAGATGTGCAGGTATCTGCTCTTATGAAGGCAGAGGTGGCCTATGCTCTATTAGGCTCAGTGAACCATTGCTGAAACTAAGACCAAGAAAGGATCTTGTTCAAACATTGCTTGTAAGTAGTTACATAGTAACCTGTAAATAGTAGTTGCTTAATATACATTTGGAGTGGCTTGTATATACCTCGTGATTGGGAAGCCTATATGACATAGTTTTCAAAGTAGTAGAGCTGAATTAATGAAGATAGATCCTTTAAGTCAATTTTCAGCAAATTATGAATATTGTCTTAAAAGCAACCATGCCAAGTTTTCAGCATTATTTTTGTCAGTGCTTTTGCTCAATATTTACAATGCAGTTCATGTTTGTCAGATTTGCTGTAATACTTCTATTTCATTTGTATTTTTTTTGCGAATATTATTTATATGATATTTAATACATCCATGTTGACATAAAAGCAGTATTTCCTTTTAACTATGAAGTCAGACAACTATCATGCCTTTGGCAGAGGTTACTTTTATGCTATACAGATTTTCTGGGGAATTGCAATGAGTTAGTTCTATGTAGGACCTTGTTCTAATCATAACATTGCCAGTGCTATTGATCAGAGTTGCCAAATTTACCTGTAATAAGTATGCCTGAATTGTCTTCAAATTATGGCAGATTTGCCAGAAATTTGCTAGCCTTCAATTTGAAGCTAGCATGCATGAAAATGCCTGCATAATGTTTATAGTTGTAGGAAATTTGCATATGCAGAAATTGATTGCATGCTTAAATGTTATATATTCCTACGATATATCTATTTTTCATGCTTCAAGATGGCTTTTTTGTGAAGGAAAGTGTATATAGCTTACTTAGATTGTAAATAGAAATTGATTGCACACTTCAATGTGATATATTCCAACCATATAGCAGCCTTATTTCTTGTTGGAATAACTTTCTCAATGCATTAATCAATGATATATGTGGTACTAAATGGACAAGAATAGAATATTCAGGCTAGTTACTGCACAGACTTATAATAACAGATGATTATCTAATGGGGATAATGCTATTAGAATAGGCTATTTACGATAAAGAGCATGGATAGTTTTTTCATCTTGATTCTTTTTGTCATTTCTAAGACAATAAAAATTCATTCAAATTTGAAACAAAATTATATGTATGTTCATGAATATCAGTTCTAACTTGTTTTCAGCCACCACTATACATATATGTATTTTATATACATATGTGCATATATATAAATATGTGTATATGTATGTATGTCTATATCTTTTATTTATGTACATGTATAAATATATAATATATATATATATATATATATATATATATATATATATATATATATATATATATATATATATATATATATATATATATATATATATATATATATATATATATATATACACTCAAATAGCTCCAATCATAAAGAAATTTTTAAAGACATAAATAGACCCTCCAGAAAAAATTCCAACTTTTAAAATGTTTATCATATTCCCTGAGAATTGGCAGCTATGAAAAGGGCATGGCCAAGAAAAGCTGCATTCATAAAGGGTGTGGTCCAAGATTTCTTCATGAACAGCCCCCCTTCTTACGATTGTAGGACGACACCACTGATATATATATATATATATATATATATATATATATATATATATATATATATATATATATATATATATATATATATATATATATATATATATATCAGTGGTGTCGTCCTACAGTCTTACAATCCAACAATCAATCGTCCTACAATATATATATATATATATATATATATATATATATATATATATATATATATATATATATATATATATATATATATATATATATAACGTGTGTGTGTGTAGTTACTTTTATGTCTTTAGCTCTATGGCTCATACTTGATACATCAGGCACATAGAATGACCATACTGGTTTTAAGAATAAATGTCTTAAGTTCCTTAGGTCGGGAAGAGAATACTTTTTAGCATAGTAGTCATCCATCTTTGTTTTTGCTTTTGTCTGTTTTGCCAACCATTGTTATTTCTTTTCAGCATGAAATGATACATGCCCTTCTATTTGTTACTCAGAATAACAAGGTAATGTTAACATGGACGCATTTTATTTAGTTTCAATAGTTCTTCAGCCTGCATATGGTATATTTATTTGAGAAATGAAGATTATCATATGTTGATCTGAAGTCGAAAAGTGGACTGCAGTAATTGGCAAAGACTCATGTGTTCATGACCAAGCATGAGAACAAATTTCCTGGCTTCTAGGGTTAGGAGTAAGTTTTGGTATGCTAGATATTTGATCTTTGGGGAATTATGTGTGTTTTCTGAATAACCTCTGATCTGGATATTTTAACCCTTCCCGCGGTATTGGAATCTATGGTGACCAGACAATACAGATATTTCATATTATTGAGAACGGAAGGTAGCAAATTGATTTTGTCGTGTAGGTAATTGACTTAGTGTTGTTAGAGATTTCAGACACAAAGATGTGTTGTTGGATTATGTGTGCAAGTTTCACGGAGATCATAGTCCAATAACGCCTTATCACTGGCTAGTTAAACATATGATTGTCTAAAAATTGGCTTATACCCCAGGAATTAAGCTCATGAAATCACTTCTATCGCTTATGGGACATATGAGAATGTTTATATCTTTCGAAAAGCTTTCTATCAATGCAACCTCCAAGGTAACAGAAAGCCGTTTGATTTGTGATGCTTTTCCTTACGTGTGCTTGCACTATCCCTTATAAGAAATCACAAGTTGTTAGCTTGCCTTTTTATATCAGGCCAATAAAACAGTTGCTGGAATACGCCCTTAAAATACTAACTGCAATATTGAATGGCCGTTTTTCATACTCGTTTAGTCAATATTCTTGATGACATTTGCATGGAACGCATCCTACTCATTTACCTCCACCCTTCCTGGTCAAAGAACTACCATTTTCCTGCTCAGTTATCTATAGGAAACAAAATAAATTGTGGATTTCGCAATAAGATTATTTTACCTGATAAGGCAATTGTTAATGATTATAGTAGTTATGGGCCTACCCGATAGGGTATGGTGAGTCAATTTGCTATGGTTACCGAACGTAATGACTGCTAGTTCATCTCAGGGTGATGTTGTCTTTATAGCTGGCACATATTAATAAATTCTCTTCTGGTACATATACAGTGGTTAGGTTCGCCTCTATATTTTAGAATATGTGCTGCCAGTTATGCCATCATTGCATAACAGCATTTTCCAGACTTAAATTGCGGAGAGTTGCTCATATCAAGAGATTACTTTGGTACGAATATATTAAATTAATGAACGAGGTATAAGGATAAATTTTTGTTATGGTATGTCTCTCTTGCAAAGGGAAGTATCATGGACAGTTTTACGTTAGGAGCAACGATACTTTTGAGACTTTAGTAACGGTTTAATTCAGAAACCCCTTGATTTTATCTTGTAGATCCTACAAGATAGCTTTCATCTTCTTGAAGCATTTGCATGTTGTCTGAGCACACCTGTACAATCTGAAAACCGTTTTAGAGCATATTCTAGAATTCATGTAAATTTGTGGCTAATTCTTTTAATTCTTCTTCAGGACCATGACTCGCACGGGCCAGAATTCCACAAACATATGTTCAGAATAAACAAACTGTCTGGCGCAAATATAACAGTATGTTATTACAGCCAATTCTTGCTTCATAGAATTTTCCAATAAAAATGTCGAGACACGAGAGGTATTTAAATGAATGATGCATAGTTTGATTTGAAGAATTTGGAAAGTAGTCAAGAAAGGAGATTTAATTGCACATCCACTGTCAGAAGTCCTTGGAACACCCCGTGGCTAAACGCTGTTTTATAAGGGACCTAGCTCAAGGCCTAGCTCGAAAGTTCCTTATTTCTGGACTGCTATGTAGTACGAAAGTTTCTTAATAGTTCCTTAATTTTCACTGCACATTTCGTGACGTAGCGATGGTACAAACACAAGTAAAATATTGTAATTCTGAATTTTGTCTTTAATTTTGGGTATAACTTATGACCATACACACAAAGAAGGTCAACAAAACACTTCACACCTGCATATCAAACAATGTATGCGAGTTTTGGCTGCAAATGAGTGGAACTGGCTTCCTAATTCTTGATTGTTTGCTGTTATAAAAATGTTTCAAATTGAAAGTTCCTTAAGGAATTTTCCGTTAGTTTTACAAGTTACTTAGATATTTCAGCATTCTACAAGTAGGTTCTTATAATATGGTTTCTTATAAAAATTGTGTACAGCATTTTATATGACAATGATAAAATTCTCATTAGGAAAGACGGGCAACGCCTCCTGCTCCCACAAACAGTGTTGAGCCACAGGTTTTGTTAGCTGACAGTTCTGTGAAAACAATTTGGCGTATGTACTGCGTATATACCCTGCATAAATTGTTTCCAAGTTGATATGGGAATGCTCGTTAGCCAGGCCAGACAATACTGCCAGTGCTCCAAGACTTTTGCCAGTGATTGTAGATTTCTTGCAACTGATGACTTGCAGTTGCCTGCTCACTTGTTTGCATAACTGACAGTCACAGCTCTGGTATATGTTGTGACTATTTGTTTTCAAACTGCTCTGTGTCATTGTTTGTTATTACTTTCTCATAATCTGACTTGGTGCTTGTTTTTAGGTATATCACAGCTTCCATGACGAGGTATTTTAATGAAATTATATTTCACTTCCTTGAACACCTGCATACGTTCAGTTTTCTCATTATGTGGTTTTTCCCTGTACACTTTTACAATTTTTCAATTCACTTTATCTAGTATTTTATGTTTGTGACTTTGAGAACTGGGATTTCTCGACAATTATTGGCGAACCTGCCACAGTCTAACGAGTAGTCTTCTAGATTACTTTTCAGTTTCCTTTCCTCCATCTAGATTGATCAAACCATGTTGCTCTATCACTTTTATAAGTTAACCCCCATTTACTTCTACTGTTGTTTGTTTGTACTTGCTTGTAGTATCCTCTTTTTTGTTGTTTCTAATCTCAGAGTCTTCTTCAACTTTTTCCCCTTTACCCTTTTGACCCCAAAATGGTCATATGACAGTAGATTTTCATGTGTAGTCAATAAAGAGACTTGTTGACCGTGCTGCGTTTCTTGCGTTTTTTGCATACATAGGAATGCAGTATCAGAGTTGGAAAGAAAAACTCTTATGCTCAGCTTTGTTTATTATAAGTATATTATAAGTATATAATAAATAAAGTTTTTCCCATCTTTTTCATGTTATGGACTATATTTCTTCTAAAGTATCCCTAGTATTCCCTGTAAACCTGTGGTGATTACGTGAATATGTTCGCGATCTATAACCACGTGGACGAATAATTAACACCTAATAATTGTTGGGTTGAACTATTCCCAGACTGCTCTCTTGGTTGATTTATGATGTGATCAACTAGGGAGAACTCCCCTTAAGTACTTTTGAGTCGAAGTGTACAATCATTTATAATTGTACATAGTATTATGTCCTGATGTAATATGCAAAGGCTGAAACTCATAAAGACAGTTTTCTGTATAGCCTTGTCCTGTCCATAACACTTGTTAACAGAGATGCATTTCATGATTGTGCAGACACATGCAAATTTGTTTCTGTGTAGGTCAATAATTATAGACAGCATTGGTGGAAATGTGATGGGCCTTGCAAATCAAAGCCGCCTTTCTTTGGAGTTGTTCGAAGGTCCATGAATCGCGCTCCTTCCAAGAATGATACATGGTGGTATGAGCACCTAAGAACATGTGGCGGGGCATTTCATAAAATCAAGGAGCCCAAGGATTATGGAAAGAAGTCAAGCAAGCGAAAGCGTGATGAAGAAAAGGGAAAGGAATGTAGTTCGAGCATTGATGGTGCATCGATCTCAAAGAACCAAGTTATTTCAAAATGGTTTAAACCCGTACAGAACTCGGGGAGGGCGATGATAAAGACAATTAGTAATATTCAATCGACTGAAACACAAACTAAAAATTCCCGGGATGTGTTTAAAGGAACTGGAAACTCTCTTGTCTCTGATGAACTGTCTGTTGTTGTTAGTAAAGATGAATGGATTGAACGTCTCATGCGAAAACAGACAAAGTTCCCCAAAGGAAATGATAATAAAGCTGCTCTGCACAAGGAGAATTTACACCCTGAGCAAGGGCAAGCTCATCGGAAAGTTACCTCCATTGGTTCTTTGCGGCTAAATCATGACAGAGAGGGGAATTTTGATTCCAAGAATAGAGGAGCGGAATATTCAACTTTTGACAAGAAGAGGACGCCAGAAAATGAAGTTCCAGGACCTGCTCTTGGTTCATCGTTAGTTGGTAATTCATTTACAATTCTATCTTCAACTGTTTCGTCAGCGAACTCTCCTTCAACACTGCCTTTATCGACTGCAGCTGTGCCTTCGCCTCCTGCAACTAATACATTATGTAGCTCGAGTCCTGTGAATAAATGGAAAAGAGAAAAATCTGTTACTATTATTGATGATTCATCGCCTACTCAATCGGCATTAGAGGTCGTTGATTGCCCTGCTTGTCCAAAGAAAATTCCTATAGACTCAATCAATTTACATTTAGATCAATGCCTGTCAAGATCTGTTTAATCTTTGTAGTTTGACGTTATTATTTCATGTCTAATGTTCAAGTCATGAACAAATGTGTTAAGCATTCACAATGGTTCGGACTGGTTTGGGAGCATAACTGTACTTAAACTTCTTTAAATGTAACACTTGGTGTTAATCGTTTGTTAAACGACCGCTTGACATTTTATTAATGACTGCTAGAGGTATGATAATCGTAGTCAAACATGGACTGAGTACAAGACTATATTTTGCAATCGAAGGATCATGCAAGGCTGTGCAGTGTTGAAATTCTATCCACTGGCCACAGAAGGACTATCACAGAATAGTGATAATATTATTCAATTGGTAAGACCCTATCCATTATTCTGGCTTGCCTGCCTCTTAACTGGTCCCTATTGCACATCTTTTAAGTGCCGATACACTCATTTTCGATAGGAAACTTGCTATTAGGAAATAGGGGATACTGACACCCAGTATTTTAGAAACTGTCGTTGCTCCCAGACTAGAAAACGTATAATTTGCAATTAGATACTAAGGCATCATTAATATTATGCTTTCTATATTGTATTTTTGTGTCACTATTGCCATTTGCCTAGGTCTGCATACCCGTCTATCTGCCAGTCCTTTGTCTATTAAACTGCCCTGTCTGCCAGTCCTGAAAATAATCCATGAGAACGAAATAGACATAGTATCATCACTAGTCATACATTAGTCTCAGAAATCTTTGCATCATTTGAGAATCGTCATCGATTGAAATTGTTTCTGTCTACGTCATCTTTGTTGTCTTTCACCCTGGTTCCCAAAGGTAATAAGCGGGAGGTTCCAATATGCTCCGGGGGTTGGAAACATTCCAGAAATTAATGCAAGTCCACCCGTTTATTGGATACCAAATAGCACCGTGGAAAGTCACTAAGTTAGCTATTTTATTTTAGTGTTGAGTTAAGAACTTCATAAGAAACTCTTGAACCTAGAATGTTGAAGAAAGTAGGAAGCTTTTACTCATCCCAATATATTTCTTTCAAAAATGAGCATATAGGAGGACGATTTTGTTATCCAGAGTGATGTACACGAGTAATATCAGTTATTGTTTAGAGCATGATTCATATTGTGCTGTGTTGGAAATGTAAATTTTCACTGATGAATTTTAAGTAAGATATCATATATAACTTCATGGTGGATCCGAGTGATTCCAGGTTTTATTAAGATTGATTGTTGAAGTATTTAAAATGGCAGCAATTGCAATGAAATTGCGTGCAGCAATTGTTCAGATCATTAAGTAATTACGCAATGATTAATTTAGTGGGTTGGATTTACTTGCATCCCAAAGCCTATTAATGTAATTTACGATATACTGACTATGACAAAACCAATGCAGCCTATCTAGGGAGTTTTTGACTAGCTCTTAGCACCCTCTGTTATAAATATTTGTAAACTTTTAGCTTTTATAGGATATTGTGAAAATTTGTTTGCTTTGTGCTCGTTCGGTCGTTCCACACTCGCTAGGAGTTATTTGTCCTCATTTAATTAAAGCTGTAGTTTCCGACTGGAACTGCTTTGCAAGTATACACGCATTTTGTTTTATAAGAAACAGGTTATACGAAACGGTAGGCTCAGTCTTTCGAAAGTTAAGAAACAACCCTACCCAAGTTGAATAAAGCTAAGAAACTTTTATAATTACGTCAAATGAGAGTCTTGAATGTGTTAGGGAGGATAGCAGCTTTGTCTCAGCTGAGAGGCTGTTCCATAATTTTGCACCTCTGTTGTACGAGAACGATATTTGCCCGTTTGAAGTATTTTTCTGTGAGTGGAGTAGTGAGAATTTCCGGACAACATTGCTCGCAAGTTGTATGGAGCATGGTTGTTGAGAGACGTAATTCACTATCGTTTATCATTCTTCGAATTAGCACATTAGATTAATTTATCTCTGAATGTGAGTGAACTGTTTATTTTACCTTGGAAGCACGTTTAAAACAACTCATTACCTAAGACCTTTAAGAAACATGTAAGAAACTTTTGATAGCAAAATGGCCAGACAATTTAAGAAACTGCCTACCAGCACCGGACCTTAGTTTCTTATAAGAAAAATACGTGCATTTACGTGCAAATACCTTGTATACCCCTACGGTTTGATCGACGCAGTGCCCCCCCCCCTTAGTTGTACTTGGTCTGATCATTGACGGACACTTCGGAGCGTAGTATGGGGGCAACGGCTTCCAATGATTTCGAAGAAGAATGAGCTCTTTAGGCGTGGCTGCTAAACGTTGTCCTGTGAACCTTGCCCCAGACTCCTATGGTTTGGCTGCCATGCATGTAGTCGGTTATTGATAGTATTTAAAAGTTGAAACAATAGTCATAAAAGTGAGAGACGACAAAGTCGCGCGAGTTAGCAAGCACTGATTCGATTTCTAGCAAGTAGCAATAAGGATAAGGCAAAATCAAACATACTTCACTTTCGTTATGACGGCACGGAAGTGGTGTTCTTTAGCAAGATTTTGAATGGCGTCTGTGTTCGTTATAGCTGGTTGTATTTCCACAGCTTAGAAGAAGACTAACAAAAATGAAATTAGTTTACTAGGAGTGTTTTTTAGAATCAAGTAAAAACAGTTTTGCTCCATGTCATAAGAATTCGCAATTTTTCCCTTAGCCTATCCCCCTTAGGTTTAACGTTAATTCATATATTATAAAACAATATTATGCAATAATACTATGTAGTAATATTATCACATCTCTCTGACTTGTTTGTTTGTAGTTGGTGTTTATTTCAGCTGAGAAATTTTATGTGGTAGGCTTCAGATAGCAGCTTTGCCAGATTATCTGCAGTGCTCACATAGAGTATTGGAAACATGACATCGTGAGTTGAGTTCGCTTCCTCGTGACTTCAAAAGGAGATTAGCGCAAGGTACTTTATAGCTTGAACAGTCTCTTTCGGATGCCAGTATACCAGAAGCATGAATAATTGGAACTGTTTATCTTGTGAAAAATACACATTTGAAAATCGTACGAAAATTATGCTAGCAGGCTTTGGTAGCAATTCGCCAAATTGTTTGGAAAATTAAAAGATGTGTTGATTTTCAAACCTTCAAGGTTATTTGGCCAACAGTGCAGTTGTATGTCCAAGAACTTTAATTTGATCTTAAGAAATGCAATTAAGCATGAAAAATGATTATGTTGATGTTAGAAGTTCAATTATGCGACAAATGTACTTAAGTAGATTCAATTATGCATAAAATATAATTAAATGGACATTAAAATTCAATTTTGCCTTAGTAGCAAAATAGTGCGGTGGTACTGGTGGGGTGGGAGCTGTGGGTAAGTACCCTATCAGACGCATGGTTTCACCTTTCACGCAAATTATCATTTGCTTCAAGGGGTGTTTTCCTTTTAGCATTCAATGCCTATCGGGTGTTTCATTCTCTGATACCTGTTTGACAAAGAATGAACTTCCAGTATACTAAATTGATGTGTTACATACTCTTTGAGTATCGAATAATCCTCCCCACCCCCGACGGTTAATTTTTTAACTTTTTCCAACCCCCATTTATTAAGTTTGAGAATTTTATCAGTGAAGTCGTGTTTCTTCCCAAAAGCTGTTTTTATTAACTTGGGCCAACCTGAAACTTATTTAATTAATCGCTTACACTATACATGTACTTTTCTGTGCTTCGCTCTTTGTTGACAACTCATGATTAGCCAGTTGTCCCAAGTTCTTCCTCGCAGTATCTACGTGTTCTACTTTCCAACCCTCCAATTATTATTTTCCAGAACATTTTTCAGCTCCCGCGTATTCCCCCCCCCCCCTCCAAATTATTCGGTAGTCAAGAGTAGCCAAGTGTCTCTACTATTGCGTGCAGTATTGACAATCTGTAGTGAGCAAAGTCTATTTGCAATGGAAGATCGCGTGCTTCATGAATACGAGGTGGTATAATCAATTTTTGCCATGGAAGGAGTGCAAGGGGCTCATCTCTTTTTGTTTCAGTGAGGTGATTTGGACAGTTCAGCTCTCCTTTCCAGCTCACGTATGCTTATATGATGAACTCGTAATATGTGTAAATGTAAGAATCCTTTTTACGGTTTTATGTACTTTCCGTCGATTACGTTTAACTGTTGTTACTGCTTTATGCATTTTCCGTCAATTAATTTTAGCTTTGTTACGATTTTATGCATTTTCCATCAATTACGTTTAACTTTTGTATAACCTTAAATATATTTATAGTTGAAAAGTTTGAATGAAATACTGGGAATCATAAATGGCATGGCTCACAGAAGTAAACTACAGTACAACCCTCTCTTGACTTTTACGGATTGCACCCTTTTGCAAAACATACAACATCCCAAGCATTGACACAAAAATCTACTTTCATGCTTCACCTTCCTTGACCCTAACTTTGTTTCTCAAATTGCAGCAAGCCGATAATCTCTTTGATTATTCTTGGAAGCATTTTGTGACAAAGTACTGTGTTCCGGAAAAAAGGCAAACATGTTGTTGATTCAGCATGAAATTCACGAAGGTAATATATTACCATTTAGGCTAGAATGGTATCCAAGATGAGATAACGCGTGCTAAACTAAGTAACCATCTTTAATCATCTAACCTAAAAGTGCATGCTCTCTGCATAACATAACAGGGGCACAATGTACAAAAGTTTATAACATAACACAACACTATCTTTGCAACTCAGTAAGTCCTTTTTGCTTCCATCCCTAATAGTCAATAGACTCGACCTTAAGGGTCGATTATAGGCCCTATACTGCTGACTAGGGGAAGCGATATAACAAGTTCATGAATGGCTATGAGAAAAAATATCCGAGGCCGGAGTGTTTATAAGAGTTCGGAACAGATGAGCGTTTATGGGTTCTGTTGTTGCTCTATGGAACTGTTGAACAAGTTTTATTGGTATATACAAAATTAGCTCAATTTTGCCCAACGAGTTATTTACACGAAAGTATAAAGCCCTTGTATTGTATGTTTGAAAGGGAGGCAGTATGATTTGCTTTCAAAGTTATTCACGCGTGCATTCTATAGAGGCGGCGTCAATGGCCATTTATCACCCTAAAACTAATCACCCAGTAATCAACATTCTTCCGTCAAATCTGGTTAGAGATGCCTTTAAGAATGGTCTTCAAATGCAGAAAACCATGGACTGTTCAGGATTTATGACTCTGATGAGCCCCATGTGTGCTCTTTTCTCATATTGAGCGAACTAAAGTGGATAGAAAAGGTATTATAAAGGATATCCTGTATAGAAAATGCATTGCTTCCATAGTCTTCAATATAGCGTCTTTCTAACCAGAAGCCTAGTCTTGAATGCACTCCAGCAACGCCGGATGTTATTCGAATATGTTAGTCTCGAAATAACCATTTCACGGAACAAGTTGTTCTAATTGCCCCATTACATATTTTTTCAGAGCGGATTTATGAAATTCAAAAGAGGCATTTCAGAACTGATCTATGAGCATTTGTCATGAACATTTTTTGGAGACTACTTGCATTAAGTACAATTCCGGTGTTTAGCTCTTCAGCTGCTTACGTAACATGGGCTATCACACTTAACGCTACGCACTCCAACGCAAAAGTCATAGTCGGCAAAAACACTAAAATCTTTCTATTACGATTGCTCCATGTTACACCTATTACAAGTAGTAAATACTGTTTGTGCACGAAATAAAACGTTCAGCATGACTAAGTAACTTACAATTAGGGAGCGGTCATTATTTATGGCCGGGGTGGGGACTGAAGATAAAGTATTATGTGACCTCAAAAAAATTTTACCCAACCATTTGCTTAAGTCAAATTTTCTTTACCCCACCGAAGGAAAACAGTAAAACGAGGGTTCTTTTGTGCTTAGATATTGTGCATGTTTTTACACTACCCTTGTGTTCAAAAATTATTCTTCTACCCCACCTAACATAGCTTATTTTTTCACTTACCCCACCATTTTACCTTCAGTCCCCACCCCGGTCATAAATAATGACCACTCCCTTAACAAGATAAATTATCTAATTGGAGTAAAAATTTACTCTTATTGCCAAGTAATGCTGGGCGAATTATACAGGAACAGATACTGTACGCTGAATCCTTTCCAAAATTATTTCCCCTAGTTATTGGGAATTACAGCAGAAAACAGTCAATATCCTGTTACTCCAAAGCTATTTTATCAATGTATGCTAATCGAAACTCTGAAATTTGTAAAACACACTTCCCATTTAAGCCATCTTTAAGGTAACGAAAAGTATTTCGAGCTGCGGTCGTAACCATTGTACTTTTTAGATGGGAACAGTTTTCATTCTTAAATCTGACCATAAGAACTCCCTCTTTGTATTAAGTTTGTTTTTGCTTTTCTATTCTTGGTCCGGGCATTATACCAAGCATGTATGAGTTCCTCGTATTGAGCAACGTTCTTTTTTTGAGGTGCTTTTGTTTCTAGCTTTATTGTCTATTTTGTAATTTAGTAAGGCATCTTTCTCGGCGCTGATCTAATTTATATTCCGATGGAAGAGCCACTGAGAGTCTCGTGTATTCATGCAAATCTTTTGTACTCGTAGGTCAATCAATGGTTCGAGAGCCAAGTATTAATCCGAGCTTAAATTCCGTCTGAAAGTTAATTTGAAGGCACATCGAGGGACAGGTAAGTGCTTTTGCTTCGGATCTGAATACTTACTGCATTTTTTCATACACTACAGTCTGTCAGCATTTATGCTACATGTAGCTGCAGGAAGGATGAAGCATGTTTGATTGGGTTTTGACATACCTATAAATGTTCTCAATGTAGTTTTGTTTTCAAGAGAACATTACGTAACAAAAGAACTCGTAGGAGCGTAAAACCAAACAAATGGCACAGACTGAAGTTTACTTTGTGCTGAGATACACTGTTCTCGTAACAACTTACTTAGACATGTAATATTTTTGCCGATACACTCGTTAATTCCTAACAAAACTCTTGCCCCTTATCTTGCCTCTAAAGTTGATTAGCGTTTGGGGAATAAGCCTGTCAAATGCGATGTCTATAGCTGACAATCCTTGTGCATAGTTTCTCATGTTTCTTATTGTGGTGCCACATTACAAAAGTTACTTAGCATCCAATTTTACGATAAAGAACGTGTAAGATTACAATTAACAAGGATGGCCTTCACAACACCACATGTTCCTTTTCTAAAACACGATGATGATAGTATTCATCGACATTTATGACTGATGAGCAATATCTTTTCAATTGTTCTTTACCCAGTATATGTAACTCGGATTTCATGGACCGTGAGCAGTCTCTGCAGCTTCCCGGCTGCCATCAATGGAAAGACTCGTGGCAGTTTGAAACTTGCACGAGATTTTTCGTAAAAGCAAAACAGCTACAGGCAATACTAAGGGTACAATTGGATAGAATTTAAACATAATGCTAGGCTTAAATGCTACTCTTAATGTGATACAAAGAAAATGTTCAGAATTGCCAAAATTGATGTTCGAACCGAGTTCTAAAGTTTGCCACTCACTTTTTGTATATGAATACCTAGTTTTTTTCCGGGCTTCAATATTACAAGTTTTTGATTTTTTTCAGCCTAAGATTATTCCTAAATCATTCTTGAATTTTATCGATTTTAAACTTTTATGCTTGTATAGGTAATATTCTTATACTAAAGTGTCCATTACACACGTTTTACTAAAACGTGTGTAATGGACACTTCCCGACGAGCTTCTGTGTCGTATCATAGCATAATGACTCCCAGACAGGATAAGAAAAGTTCGCACTTGCTTTGTTAACTAAAGAAAACTCAAATAACCAAACAGTGTAACCCTTGGTGAAGCTTGAGCCTGCATTATTCCTAAATTATTCTTAAATGCCAATGATGTTAAACCATAAAATTCTTATAGACTATATTCTCATAAAAGGTGCGTAGGTTATTGAGCGAACAAGTAAAAACAACTTTGCAGCAAAGAAAACAAAGAATTTAAACAGTACGTAGGAAGATTTATCCTGAACTAGAATTCAGCTGACTGTCTATTAGGGGCATATAAACATATACTTTACCTTTTGGTGCCTAATTTCCGTCCCTTGCTGTTATTGAGACCCTTTAACAATTAATGTTAACACATTTTGGAAAACTTAGTGCATAAGGTAGCTGAACCAAGAATAAATCCTGTTGGCAAGAACAATTTGTTGCCTGGATTTTCTTAGCTATGTTAGCTGAACAAACCGCTGCATTAGGTTCTGTTTTCAATGCTACTTAACTGTGCTCTGTTGATATTGTCAAGCAGATCTATCCCCCCCCCGCTCATTGACTTTTGCAGACAGAGGGTTCCAACCCCCAACATTTCCAACCTCCCGTCAATTCGGCAATCAAGAATACCCTACATGAAATAGAAATGTATGCATAGGAATTAGCATACTTTTAGGGTAACAATGGTAAAAACAGCTAAGCATAACTAAGGTATCGATGAGCCAGACTAATGCGTATTAAAGTAGGTTATTATTTAGGAAATGAGTTCCACGAAGGTGTCTTAAAGGCCATATGGTATCACTTGGCTGCTTTTTCTTAAGGTGTCATTGGCGGGGCTCATCAAAGACATGGGACATGGGGGTATGGGGACGTCACACCCCAATATGTAGGAACATTAAAAAGTTGGTTATCCGTTTGGGAACTTAGTATCCATTAATTTGGAAGTTTATATATATTTGTACACACACACACACACACACACACACACACACATACACACACACACACACACACATACACACACACACACACACACACACACACACACACACACACCCATATATATATATATATCTTCACTATAGCACGAAAAAGCGGGAACATTGCTTTAGCATACTAGCTTTAGAATATATAGTATGCTAAAGCAATGTTCCCGCTTTTTCGTGCTATAGTGAAGTTCTGTAGTACCAACAGACTTTTCACATATATATATATATGTATATATATATATATATATATATATATATATATATATATATATATATATATATATATATATATATATATATATATATATATACTTATATATAAATAACAACCATGACGTATATCGTCAACATTCAACTAAACTGTTTCAGTGTAAACGTAAGGACTTCGAATGCGCAACGCTATGGGAAGGACGCAAATTCGCACGAGACAATTCAAATTTATAAACAATAGTTAGAGTATTGATAAAGAGTGTTTAATCGCATCAAATATGGTATACAATAGGAGTTTCTTTGTTTTCTTGTTCGGCTTTGATTTTATGACTCAGGGAAAATTCTGGAGTTTTTTGTCCGCTAGAGGTCAGAAACATTATTCCAGCGTGGGGTCATTAACTTGATTCCCAACAAACCACTCAACAATTTTCAGTCATTCCACTTTGTAGAAAAATGCTTTTGCTCAAATTAAAAGTGAAAAATAAAAAGCGTGGTCGGAAAAATTTCTTAAGGACTTGCCTAGTTCCTAATATTTTCAGTACAGTGTACAGTGACAAATTTCCGTGCATTAGCGTATTGTGCTACCATACCAAATGACAGGATAGGCGGAATATTGTATTCACGGTCAATTTCATATGTTATACGCATTTTACTTATCTATCGAATTTACAAGAGTATTTGTACGAAGCTCTGATTACACTTCCTCATTGCAAAAAATAAACCCAGTTTCTCTTGGCTCATTGGCAATATTGTCATACCATAGTAACCTAGTTTCTTTTCTTTAACTCCTGATAAATTTAATTTAGTTCCTTCGCTATTGTGCTCTCTGGGGCTCATTGGAATATTGAGACTTCCTAGCCATGAGCCGTATTCTATGCGAAGTCCCAGAAGGCGTTTGCTTCAAGCTGTAGTTTTCTTTTCTACATCCCTAGGGGTATCTAACTTTTATGCAGAGGCAAGTTGGATCAACCGCATCGACGATAACTGTGGCCACTTGCAGCTGGTCAAGGAACCAGGAATTTCGCCAGCAATTTGCCATCGGATTGCTAACATCATCTCTACATCGCCAAGAACTTCTACCCGAGATACGTGAAAGAATCGTAAGTTATTTTGAGTTTGGTTCATTTTGTAGCAGGTAGCGAATATTGCACAATATTGCCCAATTCGTTGTAGCCGTTGCTTAATTTCTATGCAATATGGATCTGAGGTAGTGAAAAAATGGACTTGGCAGAAATGAAAATGTTAATGTACTCTGAATGGACACGAGGAAAGCTGAGCGAGACTAGATTATGATGCCACGGATGTAGCCTGTAGTAAACAGAGATGTAAGGTTCGTTGGAAGGAGAATGAGAACTCTGAAAGTTGGAAGATGGAATCTTGGTAGACCCAAGAGAAGGTGGGGAGGGAAGGGGACTGTGAAAAGGGAGATTGGAAAGCACTTGTTGTTGAGGACCGAGAGGCTAATGGTAGAGCAGTGTGGCGAAGAAACATGCCCACCGATGTCCCAGGGAGTTAAGGCTTTAGATAAAAGAGAGAACGTTCTGACTACTGATTGTTTGCATTTCTTCTATTTTGGCTGAAATCAAGATTTAGTTTGGTAACTTTAAATTTCAAAAACCAATGATGAAACAGATAAGCTCAAAACAGTTTCTAAGTACCAGTCGATAGCAGTCTCTTCGAACCGAGAAATAAGGCATTACCTCAAAGTGTTTTGTATCTGTTTCATTATAAGGAAATTGTTTGTACCAATAAGTTGGCTGCTCTTATGATCAATATCTCAAGACGATTTAAACAAGATGCCACACAGCAGACATGAATCTAACTGTTCGACCACCCACCCGCTCATTATCGCAATACCCACTTTTTGAAAGAATATTATGGCTCAATATCTCTGAAATTTGAAAGTAACTTCAGACTATTGCAAGACTGAAGTTTTATAAAGACTTAGACTGTTCGCTTATTTGAGTTGCTTTTTAGAAAAAAAGCAAGTGTGAGTTTCACGTGTCTCGCCTAGGAGTCATTATACTATGATAATGACTCAGCATCTCTTCGGGGAGTGTCCGTTATACACACTTTTGTTCTAAGAATATGGTCTATGCAGACACTAGTGTACAGAACCAAATGCTCCGTTTCTGTTTTACTCATCACGTGTCAAAAGAACGTTGCTTCCCTCTTCCTTACTTCATAAACTAATGAACTCATTGTTCTTATTTTTTCAAGGACTTCTTCATTGACAGTTCTCTTCAGATATAGTACTCTAAGCATTTTGCGAAAAGCCATATCTCACTCGCTTTTAATCAAAATTTTGTATCTCGTTGTTGACAGTCCATGCTTTGCATCCACATATTAGCATTGGCCATATATAACCACCATATATATCCACTCTCATGCGAACTTTTATTGACATACTCTGATTAATGAGAAGGCACATTATTTGTCCAAAATTCTTTTCGCTTACATTATCCTTACAGTTACTACTATTTCGCACTTCCCATCTGCTGATATCCAAGTGCCAAAGCATTCGAAATTGGGAACTTGTTTTGTTGCTTTGTTGATTAGCTTTATAGCACATGTTGGTGGATCTTTCTCTTTTGAGGATCCCACTCAATCCCATATTACTACACTCTTCATTAACCCTAGATACCAAGTCTTACAGTTCTTTGGTTCCTGCTATCAATAATATATCATCAACGTATCTAAAGTTATTAATGCTTGCATTTCCTATTTCTATTCCCAGCCTATCTTTGAATTTTCCTAGAATGATCTCATTCTGTAGTGAAAACAAGTCTGGTGAGAGCACACATCCTTGTTAAATCCCTTTTTTGACCCTTTGACATCCGCTCCGCTGATTTTGCTGCTTACTCTCATTGCTACAGTTTGTTGTTAGTACATGTTCACGATTAGTTTTAGATCCTTACCGTCTACACTTAGGTTTTGATTCATTTGTATAAGTTTCTCATGCTTTACGGTGTCAATAGCCTTGGCACAGTCTATAGAACGTAAGTAGAGGTCTTGCTATAACTGTTCTTAAGGTGGATAATGCATTCGTTGCTTCTTTTCCTTTAATGAAATCAAACTGTTTTTGTGGAATCTCTCTTCCTATCTTGCTCCCTATTCTATTCATCATTATCCTATGCAAGATCTTTTCAAGGTGGCTCATCAGACTGATAATCCTATGTAACTCACATCCAATTGCTTATGTTTGCTTGGGGTGTACAATAGGCATAGATTTGAAAAATATTCTTGTTCTTGATCAGTGTCAGCTATATTATGACATCACAGTAAAACTACATTATTGAGGGTTTGTGTAGTAATTCTGTGCGAATCCAAACTAGCTTTGAATTGCACTGTTTAGGAAAACTCTAACACCAGATCATGAATTTTACGTCCATTCTAATTGGGAGGTATTGAAGAATGATGAGCATATGGACAGGGTAAACACTGCGACACATTCCACGCATCCTTCACTAGGACAAAGATTAGATCAAGAAAGCTATTCATCATATAACCGGCAGCGAAAGACATACCAGAATAACTATAATGAGCAATTATGGGCGTCGGAGCAACATTTTTGGTTGGGGGGGGGCTGGGGTGTATAGATTAACGTTGTAGGGATATAGAACAGTAGTAAAACGGGTACTAAATTACACTTTCCATAGACAATAGAGGGACTATAGCCCCCAAGCCCCACCGGCTCCGCCGCTCATGATTATAGCAACAATATAGTATCTGACAGGGTGCTATTAGGTTCGTAAAGATTCATATCTTGGCCAGTCAAAAGTAAATGTTATGAGATAAGGAGCTACAAGTGTAAGTTTCTACATGGGAATTTCTGAAGCATGTCAAAGTTAGAGGCACCGAATAAATGGGAGGTATAGAAGAAATGAGATATCCCTTGCAGGGACGGATCCAGACTCAAAACTAATTGAAACACAGGCGAGCGAGAAGTGTGAGATATAATGAGTCCAAAATTTGTTTGACAACACCCATCAACCTGTCAAGAAAAGCCTATTTTCTTCTGTTTCGTATCCATGCCCATATTTAATGCGTACCGATAATTCTAAAAAAAGGTATGGAGATGTACTACATTGCCACTGGCAAACATGAGTGCCCAGCCATACTGCTTAGCAACAGGTTTCATACAAAAAAGGATAAAAAGTGAACTAATGTTTTAAATGCCTCAGCTTTATCTACTTTCAGCAAATATGAGAGCATAATTTACGTAAGTCATGCACGACGCCACCAAAAAGATAGGGCGCTACATGTAAAAAGTGGGGGCTGTAATCAATAAAATTGCCTGATAAAGGATAAAAATTTTGCTGGCTGGAAAAAATTGGGAACTGAAGCTCCCATAGTCTTCCAGTGACGCCGTGCTGGTTGATTGGCTGTTGCCATTGCTATCTATTGAAAGTATACACGTAAACAAATACTGTGCTATTCGGCCTAAGGTTACGAATTGTTTCAGACTTTTAAACAAAGATTTAAGTGAGCTGTCAGAACAATTAATACAAAAAGTAAAGGAATGTTTTTATTTTGGTACTTTCCCATCAGTCTCATAATGGGGTCAAATAGGATTGTAGGTGGCCCGTGAAGAATTATGATAGATTACAAACTCAATTTTACTTATAACAAGCTTTACCTATAAGAATTAGGCCCGTAGTGACGAAAACTTACTGCAAAGCCCCAGGAAATTATGCTACATACTAGGAAATTCAGCTCTACAAGGACCCCTTCGTTTGTAAGGTTGATTGACCGTATGATATGGTATGGTACGCAGCTGTGTGTCGAAGAGCTTTGGAGTGGGGGGGGGGTGTGACAAGAGAAATTTACCGACGAGGTTGATTGAAGATAGTTAATCATAACGTAGATAAGACAGATTTAGTTTAAATCTTTGCCGAAATACCGACACACTATTATCTTCGTGTAAACTTTTACCGACAAGGCATAGAATTACCGACAAGGCACAAAATTACCGATAAGGCATAAAATTACCGACGGCTTCTGCAAAAGGGGGTGGAGCGGGTGACACCCCCACACCCCCACACCCCCACACCCCCACACCCCCTTCTTCGGCACCTCCCTGATGGTACGTGCAGAAGGCCTAATCCTTGCCATCGATACTCACTACAAGGTAATCATATGAATTGAGTTGAAGCCATATTGAGACTTGTATCGTTGTTGAAGCACTTCCTGTTAATTTGAGTCACTCCAATGCAGTTCTACATTTATACTCGCCAGCAACAGGAAGGCTCCTCCATGTGTACTCATAGCCATTCCTACTAACTATTAGTACTCCTGGAAAACTTATATTGTTACGTGGTTATTCACGAAGTGTAAAATAATGATATCTGGAATTTTGATTGAGTTCTGTGCTTCAGGTGATAGAGCCTGAATTCGCCCCTGCCTTGCTGGAAAATAATGGCTCTTCAAAGTCAAACTTTTTGGGGGAAAGGGAGGAACTTTCAGTATTTGTCCCAATATTGAAGTGCATGGTTCTGGTGCATTCAAGCTTATATGTTCTTGTCAGGTATGCTGGATCCAATTAAATGGCAATAGAGGGGAACATTTAGCCAGGACATCTTCAGTGGACAGACATCTTACCCCGTAGGAAAAGCAGGGCGTGCTGCCTGCTGTGTAGAAAATCAGTTGATTCTGAAACTGACAGGCAATGTTTTAAGTCCGCTTCTCAACTGAGATTGTAGCTGATGAATATGGCAATTTCCTCGATTATTCCTATTTCCCAGAAAGTGCACTCTATTTTATCTGTCCTTTCTGAGAATTCCTCTGCAACTGAGGTTAATTTCTGCTGGGTGTAATTGCAGCTGAATGTAAATTTGGTCTATATATTGTAGCCTGTTCCATAATTTTGTCCTTTCTTAATCATATGCCAATGATTCTACAAGAATTTTAGTCCATGTAGTTTCCGAATTCGAGATGTTATTTAAGCTGCTTGTTATCGCATAGAAAAAACTCTCTGCTACAAAAGAGTCTATGGTATGGAGTGGACTATCTAAATCAAGTCGATCTGAATGTCCAATAGTGCAGGGTAATAATTAACAATTATTTTCTATTGGATCGTAAAACAAACAGTTTATTCTTTCTCTAAATTGCAGTTTACATTATTTCTTTTTGTCCAATAAATACCATGCAAAGGTATTCTTATGGGATTTATTCCCATATCGTGCTGGCGGTTGCAAGTTGAATCTTTGTCGTAATAGCGTACATAATCTCTTTGTACAAAGGATATGCTAAGGGAAAATGATTCCTTAGCAAAGCTCAATGGAATTCATGACACATAGATTATCCTGATAAAAGATATGGTCATGTCGATAGATAACTTGTACTCTTCAAATAGGTTAGTACTTCCGTCAAAGAAAGGCGTGCATACTCAAACCACTATTACTTGTTATAAATATTCCAATATTTGAATTGCCATCCGGAGTAAAAATATATTTTGGCTTATGGAAAGGTGAAGGTACAATAAATGAATGCATTCAGGAATCACCTGACCACAGATAGCCAATTGCATTTGACGAATGGCTGCCATTTTGATTACATGATGGATTATATATCCACTTGAGGCTGACCCTGTCTAAGTCATATCTGCGTATAGCTGCTGTACAGAATAACTGATTGTAGAGGTACATGATGGTTCTACCCATTACAGCAGGTAGACGTCAAATATTTCACTTTGCTATGATGTATGAATCAATCAATTGTTACCACAGGTGAAACTAATGAGATTTCGGGCGTGTAGAATCTCCTTAATGATTAAAAGGTGGGTTTTTCAGGAAATTGTTTTTCCTGCGCCAATTTTGGTCGGACAATTCTGGAGAATTTCATTTATTTCGTTCTTTCTTCACCGATTTTTGTACCACAATATTATGAAGTTTAAAAATCAACAGGCTGGCATTTCTCTTAATTTTAGTCCTAAACCTGTCTTTTTAATTCAGTTGTCTTTTTCAAGCACCACATTCCCTTTCATCATCAAGGCAACCCCTTTTTGTTGGGCTTGAAAACATAATCAAGTATAGCTCCTGATGTTTACCCCATGAGAGTGCTTAGATACTGCAATCATCATCTGGTCAGAGTCTTGCTATCCATTATTTCCTTATTGGAGACGCTGTAGAAAAACTGTCACAAAATCGTTGTGGGGCTTAGATCGGGACAATTATGGACAAATTTACAGCTAGATACCATGAATTATAATGTAGTGAATGCTAGGTTCTTAGTTTACCAACGTCGGGTCACCTGTCTTAGGGTTATAATTGAAAAATGCCTCTTTCAACGCGCCAACAAAACATAGGACTCTGTCTGTCCTTCAGGTTTGATTTGTAGTTGTTGTCGTTGCTATTACCAATATACTTAGAAGTAGCAACTATGAATGAGCACGAAATGACATATTCTTATCGGATGAGATGAGAATAACAAACATTGGTTCTCGAACTATTTGATCAAAGTAAAACAGGACACTTCTGAAGCTGGAATTGCTTGTAGCATAGAATCAGTGTAACAAGCAAATCTGATTTATTTCGAAAGCTTTCACGTTCGACACAAGCTTCAATATACATTTAATCCAGTATTGGAGAATTTCATTTGTAGTACTCTATGGCAAATGATCGCTTTTTGTGATATGATCTACCCAGTCTCAGCTTTCATATCATAACAAATTGGCTACGTCTTCAAGTAACAAGCATTCTCTCTGATCCTTTCTGGTAATTGAAGGACTATCTATTTTGGAAAGAACAATAAGTTGAGGATTAATTTTCCTTACTGTTGAAATACATAGGTCAAGATAAGATTATCTTCAAATATTTTATACCTTAGTTAAATAGTTCAGGTTTCTGTAGAGAGCGATTTCATCTGCAAAAGCCGGTTTCCTTACGAAGGAATCTAACTTTAGCTCGAGAATGCTTGTGGCTTTCCTCAAAGAAAGGGGGTTTTGTTCATATCCTATCTTGAAATTGTGAATATTCAGTCTGACATTTTGCTCATTCAATAGAACAATAACACCGGTTTGGGAAAATCCTGAGCTTCAATCTAAGTGGCTTTCACAGACATCGGAGCATCGGAGTTGCAGTTCTGGTGAGTTTAGTCAAGGCTTTATTAGCTTACTTTGTCTGCTAGATGATTTAGGCTATTGCTAATGGATTTTTATTCATTTAACTCACTTTTGCACATTCGAGATGAACATCGTGATTTAATCTCTGTCTCATGTCAGTAGGCTGTTAACTAACTACAGTTAGTAAACTTGAGATGTATGGCTAGTTTGATAGTGAAATCTTACTTCCTTATAAATGGTATATATCGGATTTGTTTCGGACTTAACGTCGCTCATGGTACCAAATGAAACTTGAAAATATAGCAGCCTTGGGCATATGGAATTTAGAATAAGGGGCACAAGAATTTCTTTCTCTAACAACAGCGTTGCTCTTTTAACTGGCTATACACTTGTGGTCCTAATTTCATTAAGAGATGAACTTTTTCAGACTCTCTCTTTCAAAGGAAGGTCGCTTATCATCCTTCCCTAGATTTTGCGATTACTCATAGATCAATCCAATCCATTTAGTGCCAAGATTTCCATTTAGCCACATAAATTTATTGTTGTCTGCCACAACTGCCAATAGCTAGATGTGGTGCCATTCAAGTAATGTTATATAGCAAATTTAATGAGAGGGTTATAAGCTTCATAAATTGTCCAGGATTTAAGACTAAAAGTACCCTAAAGGTCTTTTTACTGCAAAGTGGGGTGACAAAAGAAAATTCTCCTAAATTATCGAGAATTTGGGTAAAAGCTACATATCATGAAAGGGATCTCATTACTTAAATCTTTTGTTTTGGGGAAGGAGTAGCATGGGATTATGAATTTTGAAAAAAAATTTCTTAACTCAATCTTCACTGAGGAAGTTGCCGAAGAGCATCGAAAATTTTGAGGATTAACTAATGTAAGTGTTTATGTGTGATAATAAATATGGTTTTACTTAACTTCCTTAAGGTATGAAACTACAAAAATACAATTTCTTAACTATTCAACTGATCAATTTCTGGGGGTTGCAGCAGTAAAGCCCTCCAACTTCTTAAATTTTGGGTTTCCGCCCAAGTTTCTAATAAACTGGTTTGTATAAATCTATTGGTCTGATTACGATATGTAATAATTTGAATAACTAATCATGTGTTAAATAAAAATGGCCTAATAACACCAAATAGCACATGTGTTTCATAGCAGTTTTTGAAGTTGAATGGAATGGTATTTTATTCTCTTTTGCCATCAACTCAACCTATGTATCATTACAGGATTTCATCATCTTAAAATTGAAAGCAAAACTTGCTGTGCTGATGTACTTAGTGCCATTTGATTGAGTTTTCCAGTAACAATGAGGCACCTTTCAAAAAAGTTCAAATGGTTTTTAAGTTGACGGGCTAGACTGTTATATCAAACCTTTCTTATAGTCCTATTCATCTTTGTTCTCATACTGAAGTCAATTTGCATTCTTCAAATTTTTATTTCTATGTAAATAACCTCCCTCCTTTTTTGCTTTACTTGACAGAAAAGTATACATTTTCAAAATTTATCGCTATTGCCAAAGAAATTCATTGGTTTTTTCTACGCAAAGCGTCCGCTATGCAAGGCCATATGTTACTTCGTAATACCTTGGGCGTATTTGTACCCTCAGGGTTGAATCCTGTTTTGGTTCCTTCTCATTCTCGTCGAGAAGAACAGGCTAACCGCAAACAGTGAGATGAAGGTTCCTAGGGAAATATGCTCTAATGTAAAAGGGCTTTGTTCTGATTACTCAAAAAGCTAATGATTGCTTGAGTAATTTGGTAGCCAATCTCATTGAACCAAGGTGATACAATGGCATTGTTCAGCAATACTCTTTTAGGATATAGATTAAAGAAAACATTTTGACATTCTGAAATTATCTAGCCTGTTAGACTTCTAGGATCGATTAGGTATAAATTTACTGCGACTCTTTTAAACACCTACCGTGTACAAACAGTAACAGAATCAATTAAAACTCAAAGTGTGAGATAATAATCGACTCAAGCCGGACTGAAATTTGGGATGACTTTGTACGTAGGACGTACAAAGCCAATGGTCGCGAGTTCGAATCCCGCACGGGTCGGTTGTTTTCTCGCAGTCTCACTTTGAATTTATCCTAGTCCTGTTGTCTTTACATAAAATCATCATGGCACGAAACAGCGGAGAATGTGTACTCAATCAGTCATCAATCAATCATTAGACTTATTTACAGTTGGTTACATGTAGTTTATATAACTGACTAATACCAACTATCTTATCTACAAAATAATAATAGCAAAAATAAAATCTAACTTAAGTGCAAATATAACGTGTACGGCTTCTGCCATCCCAGTTACGTAAAGCTCTCTTAAATTTCTCAGAAGCGGATGTAAAGTTATGCTCGTCATTAAGGGTATGCCATAACAGACTCCCTCTGAAGGATAGGGAATTTAATACATAGTACTGGGAACTTACTGAGAGGAGTTTGCATAATTCCATAGTGCGAAGGTTATAGTGAACATCTTTCTTTAGGAAAAATTCCCTCATGTACTCATGGGTTAGATGATTGAACGATTTATATACTTCTACCATCAATTCTTGTAGGTTCTTTTGTATGTGTTGTCTTAGTATTATCCCTATCTAGAAGCTCATTAAGTTTCGATTCATAATTTCTTTTTAAAGCCCTCAATGCACGGCTGTGGGTTCTATTGATTTCATTATTGGCAAATCTGCTACAAAAAGCCAGATCAGCGAGGAATTGGAGAAGTTCGATAATACAACTGCATTTAATATTAGCTTTGACTTGTCCCTTCCCAAGTATGGCCTTACTCTACTAAATTCGTCTAATTTTTGGTTGACCTTCTTACACATTCCAAGCACATGGCTGCTAAACACGAAGGTGTTGTCAATGGTTACACTTAGCTTTTTCGCTTGTTCGCTTGACGGAATCAATTGTCCGTTGGTGTTAGGGCATAGTACATTTTTTCTTTTAAGTTTTTCTTTTAAGTTTTAAGTATTTTTTCTTCTCACTCATAGTACTTTTTCTTTCGATGCTAATCAGAGTCATGCATGCCGGATAACAGATAGCAATGATAAGATGAAGTGACTGCGACCAGCCATTTGTGACTGGCTTTCAAAGTGTCTTGTTTGCTTTCATGAAAGTAGACGTTTTAATCAAACCTCGAAACTAGGTGTCTACTTTCAATACGTCTAAGATAATTTCGCCTTTTTTGACTTCGAGCTGGAACCCTTTCATTTTCATAGATGTCTTACCTAACTATGTGCGCTTACTTTTGAAAGTTATACGCGTTTTATGTAATAAGCCAACTCTCTACTTGCAGCTTGAATGCTTCTTAATATTTTGTCCAATCCAATTTACATGTTTCTAGAATTTTCCTAAAGTTCTTTAACTTTTTGAACTGGACTGGGGTAGTCAAATTGTTATCGGGAATTGAGTGTTTTTAATTCTACTTTTGAAGTTAAGCCTTTCTGTTTCTCTTACTACTTCCAAATTATTGCCAGGTTTGGGTCTCCTGTTTGTAATATACTTGTTTCTTACTTAATCAATTATTCGCAAACGAGGAGAGCGGCTCTTTAAACCTTCTATGTTATTCGATGAGAGAGAGGGGTGCACTGGATATCTTACTGGCTTATATATATATATATATATAATATATATATATATATATATATATATATATATATATATATATATATATATATATATATATATATATATATATATATATATATATATATATATATATATATATATATATATATATATATATATATATATATATACATATATATATACGGAACTGAAATCTATTGGTCCCTAGGCCCTGTTGACAGTTGACAAAAATCAAGCAATAAATTGTGTTGTATTTTCTACAACATTTAATAAGATGGACTCTTTACCAAAGCCCTTACAAGCATACTCTTTCGTGACCATACTGTTGTACATTGCTTATAACTTAGTTGTGTTGCGTGATATAATTCATACCTTTGTCATTTTTACCCTCTTCAGATCGTTTCATGAAAACCTCTTTCATTCCTTACCTTCCATATTCTCATAGCTATTATCATTTCAGACCCCATGAATACGTGCAGGAATTTGTAGGTTCTACGCACGGCTGCATTGAAAAGATTCGTGGTTTTCTCCTTATGCGTTCTCTATAATCGCGAATACATTGCACAGATTGTTGTTATATAGAGTTGATGGAGATAAGAAGAAGTAATATTTAGTTTTCAATTGAGTATACAGTAAAATTGTTATTCGAGATATACGTAAAAAGTACATTCCTCTTCACAGTTGCATACATTTCGATTTTAATCTCAATCAGTATATAATAGAGACTCACATCGAAATGTATGCAAATGTAAAGAGGTACATGAGTTTTTTATATAATTTGTACTATATATATATATATATATATATATATATATATATATATATATATATATATATATATATATATTCATTCAGCCTGAAGAGTCCGCTTTGAATGGATGAAACTAGTCGCAAGGAAATTAGTTGTCATTTTTTTGAGTTTATATCTATATAAGACGGTACCTGGAGCACTTCGTGTTTCGCTTTATATATATATATATATATATATATATATATATATATATATATATATATATATATATATATATATATATATATATATATATATATATATATATATGTATATATATATATATGTGTGTGTGTGTGTGTGTGTGTGTGTGTGTGTGTGTATGTGTGTGTGTGTTTGTGTGTGTGTTTGTGTATATGTATTTGTTTGTGTGTATATAATTATAAAGTTCCATTTACCGCTGATACTGATGTAGTATTATCCCCTTTGTTCTAGATTCAAAATGAACCGGATACTACTTGCCACACTTTCATTTCACCTGCTTCTTATCGTATACGTGAGTGTAGCTAAGTCATAGTCTTCAACATTAGACCCATTAACAATGGAATACTTTCTTGTTCTCTTTCAACCGATTCTATGGATATCTTCCATATAGTTTTTTTGTGGCCTCAATGTTGTTGGGCAATGGGAAATCAAGATATAGAAATAGGCTCATGAGTTCTGATTGACAAATAGATTGTATGTTATATATATTGTATTGTAAAGGTATTTTATAGTTCCTAAAAGTCCTCTGTTTCTGCCCCCCTCCCACATTGCGTTATTAATAAAGTTTGGAAAGTCTTTACATGATAAGATGAAAGCATTTAGCTTCCATAACTTTATTTCTCGATCATCAGGCAATGCCCATTGTATATTTACTTTGGATGAGAGCAACGAAAATTATTTATGTATTACCTTTTACCTGTATTATTAAGCAAACCTTGGAGAGAAAGAAATGGAGTGCGAGAAATAGAAGTATGTTATATTTGCCCGCAATATTTAAGCACCTATTTGCGAAATATATCAGGGTTTTCTTGCAGAACATAGATCAACTTCCAGAAGAAAGAGAATAGTTTTATAGAGACTAGTCTGCAGGGGGGGCAGCTGACTGTTCGAATACACATGGTAATTATTCTTGCCCGGTATGCCCCGTCACTTTATAGCCCTTCAAATATCATATAAGCTTTGAAATTGAACACTGTAACGTAAGAAATTGTCACAAGTGGGGCAGCCTAAGGAAAGAGAAAGAAACACCTGGCGATCAGCATTGGCTCGTAAAAAGGCTTAGAGCTATTGCACCCAGCTAGTCCGCCCCCAGGGGGTCAGGGTATTACTGAAATGTGTGTGTGTGTGTGTGTGTGTGTGTGTGTGTGTGTGTGTGTGTGTGTGTGTGTGTGTGTGTGTGTGTGTGTGTGTGTGTGTGTGTGTGTGTGTGTGTGTGTGTGTGTGTGTGTGTGTGTGTGTGTGTGTGTGTCCCAGGGGGGCACTCTGCACATAGACATACGGGGGGTAAGTCTAAGAAATTTATCGGCCACCCAAAAATATCAGCTCATGTTCCATAAGACCCAAAAATATCAGTTATACTTATATCTTGTACCTAAAAATATCACACATTGGAATGTTGGGTGAGATAATATCACATAGCTGTATTCTATAGGATCTGCCATTTAAAAAAAGCTGTAAATAGTTGCAGTTGCCATTACCAAACATGGAGCAAATGTTCAATTTCGATATTCAAAACAATTGAAACCCAGAATGTCTACTATCATATCATATACCATATACCATATATCATATATCATATATCATATATCATATCATATCATATCATATCATATCATATCATATCATATCATATCATATCATATCATATCATATATCATATCATATCATATCATATCATATCATATCATATATCATATCATATCATATCATATCAATCATATCATATCATATCATATCATATCATATCATATCATATCAATCATATCATATCATATCATATCATATCATATCATATCATATCATATCATATCATATCATATCATATCAATCATATCATATCATATCATATCATATCATATCATATCATATCATATCATATCATATCATATCATATCATATCATATCATATCATATCATATCATATCATATCATATCATATCATATCATATCATATCATATCATATCATATCATATCATATCATATCATATCATATCATATCATATCATATCATATCATATCATATCATATCATATCATATCATATCATTAAGTATATAGTATATAGTATATTATAAGTAGCATTAAAACTTCCAAAAAGTATTGTAACATGACTTGAAATAAGTAAAATAAACCGCAGCGAATTAGGTCTATGAACAGTACATTTGAATCAGATATGAAAATCTCATGAAAAACCAAAAAATATGTGTTTCTAAATCTGATACCTAGAAATATCAGAATTGTATCTACTATTTTTGCAGGGCCCAGAAATATCATTTCTGACAAATATTTAACCCAAAAATATCACTTTGGTCAAGCATTTGACCCAAAAATATCGGACTGACCCCCCATATGTCTGTGTGCCAAGTGCCCCCCTGGGGTGTGTGTGTGTGTGTATGTGTGTGTGTGTGTGTGTGTGTGTGTGTGTGTTGCATTGGCTTGCTGTGCAGAAAAAACTTGGTCGTATAATCTATATCAAGCTTTAATCGTTTACAGGGACAAGGAGATTACTGGTCAGAATGGATTGCATGGTCAAAGTGCTCCCGTTCGTGTGGAGGAGGAGTTTCCTATCAAACAAGAACACGTCTGAAAAGGTAGCCAACTGTTATATTTTGATCACACTTCTGTGATTATATCTGAAAATAACTATCAGGGTAGACGATGTATTCAGATATAGTTTCATGTGTAATTGCATTACAATATTTTGTACAAGAGCATGGATCTTTACTTTACTAACGAGTTGCTCCACCTTGTTTTTGGAATTGGAGTTGACTGGGGTACAGGACTAAGGGTGGCTTGGGAGAGGAATGGAAGAATGAAACCTTGAATCTCCCATCTGGAAAGTTGTATAGCATAATGTTTTTTACTATCCTCTCTCTTGAGGCCGGCTCTGGCCTGAGTTGCACGCAGTTTTTGTCCGCTAATTCATGTCAATCGAGTCACTCCCGAATCAACATTTTAGTCCATGCAGATTTCAGAGATAGTCTTTGACGGCATTGGTGATATCTTGCGAGATTTTCGTCATATTGCTCTTTATCCTCTTTTTGCGTATTTTATTGTACACTGTTTTACCGAGAGAGGTTGCTCCATAAACACGTGGTCCGTAAAAGGCATGGCCGACTAAAATTATCACGGTTCTGGGAGGTTGAAGCTTCTGGATGTAAGTCAGTTAGATACCATGAACAGGATATTTGTCAACGAGGATATGCACATGTGTTTTCTATGGGCGATCCATCAATGGAAATTGATAAAATTTATCGCGGTCATCGTATGGAATGGCTGACTGTATGGTAGCGCTATCTGATATTGCTATTCAAGAAGAAAATCGTTTTTAAATTGTTTATTTTAAGTGATTATGTTATGTACTTAAGATTATATTTCAAAGTGAAATTTCTTCGGAAGCTAGCAACAGTAAACATGATACTTGATAACAGACACTGAGGAATAAATCATTCGAAGATGACATGTTTCATTTTCATTTCGTTTAACTAAGGAGAGATACCAGAAACCTTTAAACCCCGTTTACGCTGTATCTGATCAATTTTTGTCGGCTACAAAAACTGCGCCAAGCAGTTGTGTTTACACTGTATCGGTGTAGCTTTGATCCGTACAAGTACAACAATGTTCAGCTTTTGTAACAGGGGCAGATGGTGTATCATTGAGCCGAGCAAGTTTTGTATCGGATCACTTGCATGCGTGTAAACGGGGAGCTGTTACGATATAACTGCTGTAGCGGATCAAGGAATGATCAAATACAGTGTAAACGAGGTCTTTGGCTGGTGACGAGCGTATACTGGACTCGTAAATTTAGGCTCATAGATTAAATTTCCAAAATTTATAGGAAGCCAGTAGTTATATGTGCAACAAGTGACATATGGCAATCCAAACTCACTCCCTCCCGTCCTGAATTAGAGTGAAATCGCTTTAATATAAAATATTCTGTAATAACTATGGCATACAGCATATATATATTGGCGATGACCATCTCTGTCATATAAAAATATTGGTAATTTCTCAGGGATGGTAATGAAAGTTCAGAATATGTTGGAGCAAGAAGAAAAAATCGACTATGTAATATCCAGGTAAAATAATTCTTTGCAATATTCACTAATCTTTCCTTCTCAGAATGTTTACAGACCACTCTGCAGTATGTCACATTTCTGTTTTGCTCCCAAAAGGTATTAAACTTTGGTTAGTCGGTTGAACTTTTTATAGCTGCTTGTTGCCCTTTACATTCGTAGCAGAAATGAAGGAAACTTCGATAAATCTATTATTATCAATATTGATTCTTTGATCTAAAGTTGGCTATTTACAATAGCTAGAGCGAAAGCTACTTATACCCAGTATTCACGGATGCATAGATACACTATAAAAGGAATATTTTGCAATTATAAAGACCCTAGAAAATATATAAAAGTGTAGTTAATCATACAATTGCGATGCATGTAAGTTGTGTTGCATATGGATTTCAATAGAGTCTTCTTAAGCATTGGCATGGTGCATTGCTTGGCTGTGCTCACAAGGAGTGGCTGTGAACTGAATCATTCTTATGCGTAATGAAGGAGAAAACTGTGTAGACACTATTTACTAGTCCTTAAACTCTGTCCTAGCAAAGTATCAATCAAATGCAGCAGTATAACTGAAGTTAGACTTATCCCTTGTCTTGTCTCTCGATATATTTAGTTTGCAGCTGGTTGGCTGTAAGGCAGTCCTCATTGTTTAAATAATAAATCAGAACTATCTCAACTTTTTTGCTACGGACATTTGCTTCACATTTAATTTGTTTACCTTTTTGATAACGATTTCATGCTTCAATGATTATTTCTGATACTGCAAAGGGGATTTTAAAAATTTCACATGCCATGGATTCTAATTGTGTATCGCTATTTTCTTGCTCCTACTTTGTCCTTATCCCACCTCTAGTATATTCGACGATTGTTATTTCAGCACCGTCATCTTTGGGGATAATCTCTTTAAGCTTTATTTGTACATCATTGATATGTTGCTTCAATTTTCTTCTTAGGATTGCCCAGCAGATGATCCAGACTTCAGAACCCAACAGTGCACTGCTTATAACACAAAAAAATACAAGGGAAGATTTTTCAAATGGGTGCCTATCAAGAGAAGTATGCTTAATTCTTTTAATGTCAGTTTTTCATTTCTTCAAGCATTGAATAAGTAACTAATAGGAGCCAAGGTTATTCGTTGACATGCCTACAATGGCAAAATATTCAGCAAACTTCCTCAATGGAAAATTGTCTCTACGTTGATTACCACTTTCTCTTTTTGGACAGTTGTATGGGAATTTTTCAGATAATAAGTTTTCTTGAATGGAACAGAGGTTAAGAGAAAAGAAACCCGACTATAAGGTATCCTCGCCATGTCTAATTAAAAGGAAAGTTTATTTTCGTACATTTCGCACGAAATAGGAAGTACTGGGGCTACCCTTAAGAAATGCTTTCTGACCACGCCCTTTGCTTTTGCTTTTAGTGTGAGCTATTCCAGTTGTCTACAAAGTTGATAGGATGAACACTGATTAGTGATTATTATTAATTTATCATTGACTAGTGATTGTTATTGATATCTCAAAACAACTTTTTGATGCATAAGATCGTGTAAATGTTTTTTGAGGAATTACGTCGTATCATTGCCCTAAACTTTTACAGTTTTTAATTGCAAAATCCATTGCCGCATAATTTTCAAATTGATTATCAATTCTCACTAAAATTAGCCATGATTGATACCCCAATTTTAAAATATCTGGTTAATAAGCAATGGATGGAATATATGTGCAAAACTGATTCTATGTTTTCGCATTTTAAATCTGGTTTAAAATGTTGTCGTCTGCTAAGACAATACATAGAAGAGCTCATCTGTCTCATTTTGCAAACATTTTTGCTGTCATTGCATTTGCTTTTAACGTAGTTGTGGACTTTTAAGCCTTTCCATCATGCTGTTGCTGAGCACTACCTGTAGTCTTCTCATTTTTGGGTAGGAAATCTCCCCTCCCACATAGTAGCATTTATTAATTTTGAACAACAAAGTAAATCTCTATCGCTTTTCTAATCTTTCAAACCGCAAGTTCTTGTGGTGAATATATGTTTATCATTGATTATATCTATTTTAAAGGTGCATTTCAATGTGAATTGACTTGCATGCCAAAAGGCCACAACTTTTATGTCAAATTCTCCGACAAAGTCATTGACGGTACTAGGTGTACAGACGGATCTCTAGATGTCTGTATCGATGGCAAGTGTGAGGTTAGTATGGCAAGAATTAGAGGTTTCCAGTCACAAATGTAAATGATCTTGGGGTATTTTTAGCAAGAAAATTGCCAAACTGTTCGTTGAGCTACTTGTTAATTTTTGGCTGCATGACATAGACTGATCTACAGCTCACAAGTACTATACATTGCGCATGCGTATGTCCTTCAGTTGTTTACGCTAGCTCATGCAACATTTTGACAAAACAAGATAGTGAACTATTTTGGCATTTGCTGCTTTAAGAAACTTTGTCTGTGGTTATCCTTTAGATTCACTGTCATAAGTGTCATTTAGTTCTTGTCTATTTTCTACTATTGCTTTTGTCTGTTTCTTTCAACTATTTTCGGTCCATTTGCCTGGTAGCGGAAATCCGCTCAGGAGTGTGCCAAAGTAGTTGCTTGGGAAGGTGTAATGCCCCCCAGTTTTTCCGGAAGCACTTGGTAGTTTTCCAGAAACTTGTTCAAACTTGTGTATGTATAGAATAGTAAGTTCAATCAAAAGTAGAGCATCGAATTTGGAAGGGAATTTGCACAGAGGAAAAGCACGTATTTTTATGGCCAAAAGAGCTTAAATTGTAATTGCTTTGTATTTGTCATCCGTTGCGTTTACGACCTAGGGAGCAATGAATTAACAGTAACAATAGAATGCAGATTATTTGAAGATAAAGTAAAATTCATGACGAGACTCGAATAGAAACGTCTCGTTATGAAATTTTCTAGACCTGCATATTCGGATTACTTAGACAGCCCCTATCCATATGCTTTATTTATCAAAATTCATCAAGGCTCATATTCCCTTCAACTTGGATGTTCTTTATGGGTGATCTCATAGTTCCTGGTACGAAATGGTATGAAAATTTGGGTCTATTATGCCATATGGCTGTAATATAGATGTCACTATGGAGATAGTTCTTCTAATGGTTCATAAACATCTGCGTTTCCTTTGATACTATAAACCACCATTATTTGAAGTGTTTTGGGTTGATCAAAGACGAACATTCTGCTCATATGTACATTCCCGTGTTTTATCTGTTAGCTTAATCATGAATGTCTGTTGGTCCTTTCAGAAAGTTGGTTGTGATATGAGACTGAATTCGACTGCAAAATTTGACAAATGCCGCGAGTGCAATGGCAATAACAGAAAATGCCAAGCCGTACGAGGGAAGTTTGAGCTTGAGAATTTCGAATGTGAGTAAAATTGAGATATTGTTTGGCCCAAATCTTGATCTAGTCTGATTTGATGTGAACCAGTGCAGTATGAAAAGAAAGAAAAGAATTTCCATCCATCTTTCTCAAAAGTGGAATAAGCCCCACTTTCTGCTCATAGGGAAGAGGAGGGAAGCTGCCTGCATAATCAAGTTGCTTTTCCACAAGTAGTTCTTTGTTTGTAATTTATACAACTCTAACTTCATGCAATTTTAATGAAAGGATAGTCAAGTAAACACGTATGAAATAAATAAAACCTAATTACAACTAATGTCAAGACTGCATAATTTTGCAGCTTGTTGGCATTCATGTGATATAAAGATGTTATTACGATTTCTTATAGCTGACTACATAGAAATGCTGAGCATTCCTGCAAGAACAACGACAATTACTATCAAGGAAGTAGGCCCATCCCGTAACTATATAGGTATGATCTTTGTATGAACTTAGTTCTTATCAACATACGTGATATCCACGTCAGCGATATATACCTATCCTCGTGTATTTTCTTTGAATAAGACTGTGCTAGAGCTAATACGTTGTATATTTGTGATTTAAAAATTAACAAATGAGGATATTGATTTTGAAACGGCATAGAATCGATAGATGCGAAGCTACAATAAAAGAGCCTGTACCACTGGCTATCTAAGCATTGTTATATGTCCGTTTCCATGTCAGATTCATCTTAGTTAACACCTCTATGTTCAAGGCTACAATTATATACATCCTCAGAGTTTGCCTCTGAATTGTATGTTAGTCAATACAATATGGAGCGCAGCTTCTAATTCATGCATCATTTTTAGCATTAAAGAATTATAAGGGTGACTATATCCTCAACGGAGATTGGACTATAAAGAACCCGGGCGTTTACAAATTGAACGGTCATTATGCTGTCTACAAGCGTTCAGCAAGTGAAAACATCATCACAATCGATGGGCCTATTGATGCCCCACTTACCGTTGAGGTACTGTACATATAATTGATCAAGATTTTGGGTTAGCGAGCTGCAGTGTTTAAAGTCTATTTACAAGGAGTTTATTATAGATATCCAAATACAGTTTGTAATTCTTAGTCATATATTATTAACTCATAATATCATATTTGTTGAGCAGAATCAAGCAAAGGGGACATGATAATCTATTTTTCAGAAATATTGTTCATCGTATTTTCATTTTATGAGATAAACTTGAATATAAGCCTTTAAGCCAAGTCGATAGGAGACTTTTCAGACCACACCAAAGAATGAAGGATAACCTCTGCTTTTGTATAAAATGTCAATATAATACATTCCAGAGAAGCAACTATTTGATTCTATATCCTCTAGGCCCTACCATTGCAAGGTCCTGTGAGTTTCAGTTACGAATATTATATTCCAAATGAATTGGGTAATACAATTCCACAAACGACATACAGCTGGTCGATAAAAAGTAAAGGCAAATGCAGTACGTCGTGCGCTGGAGGTAAATTTACTGTTTGTCTGCTTGCTTTTTAGAGTAAGTGAGAATCAGTGAATGCTTCAATACAGTAAACTGACAATGAAATTCAGCTGAAGCTTTTTAGCAACAGTTGTAGTAACATATAATTAAAAACATGTTTGGTATACTTACTTATCTGATATAAATCAATTGGTTTCAGTTTTTTTATTGTACTTTGCTATTGCTTCATATCTACTTCGGTGTTACGTTGAAAAGCAGCACTGTGAGTATTTTGCTGATGATTCATATTCAGTTATGGTAGTCTCCTAATAAGAAAAAGAAATTATTTGGTTTCAAGCTCATTTCATGCACTATATTCAAAGATATATGAATAAGGGCAATATTGAAAAACTCCTTTCTTATTTTCTTCATTTCAATCCATTCTGAAAAACAACTCATGCTTTAATTTATCCCTGAAATTAAGGCTTCAGGAAGAATGAAGTTATCTGCGTTGCCTCTAACGATGGTCGCACTGTATCTGATCTTTTATGCCGACAAGATGAACGACCAGCTAATACAGAAGAGTGCAATACACAACCTTGTCTCCCTCAGTCAGTATTTCCCATTGTATTTGTGTTAATGTTTCTTTATTGCTTCCGTGGGATGAATCTAGTTGATGTGTTTCAAAACATTTTGTGGCTAATGAAGGATTACGTCTATCTTAATAAACCTGGGGATATTACAGGAGGTATTTTCATGAACTGAAGTGAATCTATGAATCAATGATGGAGACTTCACTAATTCTAGTAATCTATCGTCTTTTTACAATCCAGTCAGTTTGCTTGAGACTTGCTTGTGCTGGAAACTTGTGTTGTTGATCATCTCCCTTCTTCCTTTCCAAGTCTTTTCATGTAATAGTCTTTTGAACGACTTTTTGTGTGCACGATGCTTTAAATCTTAATTAGTTTTGTCTATTAATACAGCTGGTTTGTTGGTGAATGGAGTTCCTGTTCGACTTCTTGTGGGACAGGCCAGAGAGTCAGAAGAGTGCACTGTATCCGAGAGGTGAAAGGTGGGAAAATTGAAATGATGCAAGATGAGGAATGTAAAGCAGTCGCACCTGTTAGATATGAAAAATGTTCGATCAAACAAGTTTGTCCAGAGTGGAAGAGTGATGAATGGTCATCGGTATGTTTTTGTCTCTCTGAATGAACTATAGGGTTATGAAATTTCCTGTCTGTTTAAGAAGTATCTTTGAACAATTCCTTGGTAATACAGGCAAAAGAAAGTGTATTGAGAATGATGCAAACATAACTGAAAACTGCCGAAAGGTTTTACAGCTGTTGCTCTCTCTTCAGATTGCAAAACTTTGCATTATGATCGAAATGAATTTGTCAAACTATTTGTCCAGCTGTGGATTTAACTGTGTCGATCATGGAAAGCGAGTACAAATGTTATTGTTTTTGGGTTGTTTTGGAATATTCAATCTATGACGTGAATAAACTATTCATAGTATACTGTTCTAGCTTTGGTGTAGATAGACGTCAAAGCAGATAGACTGAAAATTGGCCACATTCTGTCATTTTTATTTGAAAAATGTCATCTTTATTATCTTTGGCACAGTCTGGGTTTTGAGTAAATCATATGTGATAGAAGAGTCGCAGAACTTTGGAGTTTTCATGGCTTTGTAAGCGCGAGGAGCTGTTCTCATACGATGCATAGATTTTTTGGCAAGTGCTACGTCAAGGCTAGAAAGGTGCAGCTACCTATATAGACAGCATTGTAAAGAAGCATGCATTAGACAATGAAAATATGACAACCTCTTTTTGCTCCATAATAGTGAAAGCAAATTAATGCAGATCAATTGTTAAGCAAATGCATGGTTATTGTACATTCAAATGGAACTCATAGTACGTTGGATCAATTCGAGTTGACCAAAGTAATAATACTATTAGTAGACCAGTACTAAAGTAGCCTTGCTTACTTGGAAATGGCTGAATGAGCTTGTTTAAAAACATATTTGAATGTCATGCAATTATACTGAATTAATTGATTGCAAGATACAATTTCAAATTTTGTCGTTCACTATACTTGTAATATGGATATCAATTGATAGCTCTCTGCTTGACCTCTGTTTATTTTGCTGTACATAGAAAACGACCCATATCACCATGGTCGTCAAATATTTGATTGGTTGAGACCTCTTATCGGGTCTATTTTCTCCCAACTTAATTGACCAATTTCAATGCCGGATTCTGGTCACATACGTGCTCCACAGCTAAATTTAGGCCCATGCTGTATGAGGATTGGTCAATTAGGTTGGGAGAAAATGGACCTGACCAGAGCTCTAATCAATCGTTTGGAAGCTATACTGCCCATATCTGAATAGATTCGGTTGTACACAGATAATGAAATATGCAAGATTTTGACCTGTATGTAGTAGATTAACCTCACTCAATTATAAATTTAAGTATAAAGTCTTCACTCTATTTTTAGTGCTCAAAGTCCTGCGGTCCTGGCTTCCGTACACGGAGAGTTTCTTGTGTTGGGATATCTGGAATCAACAGTAATGCAGTGGAAGAAACAAACTGCGATATGACAATCAAGCCAGTTCTTCGAGAGCCTTGCAATCTTGGGACATGCAACCTTACGTGGGTTAGGGGAGCATGGAGCGAGGTATGCCTTAGAAAAAGTATTCCTCCCGTAGCGTCGAATGGGTGTTGCAGAAATCCTATCCTGGAAATACCCATTATACTTTGGTATCGAATCTGTATCGTATTCATTTATTAACTTTCTGACAGCAGTATTAGTTTTTGACTCTGCAAATACGAATCTCCTTCCCTCTCCAGGCAAAAATTCCGAAAGGTCATCCTTTCTAACCTTTTAGAAAAAAGTTGTTGGCCCCAGCTGAACAAGAGTTGTAGGGTAGAGATAAGTAATTCCTGTAAAAGTTGAGTACTTTCCCAGTATTACAGTCAAGAAGCACAGCTATCAATGGAAATAAAGACTTGCACCGCTCTAGAACGTTTAACAACACTGCAAGTGATAAGTATAAATACTGTAGAAAATTGCAAATTACCTCTAAAGTTGTGAAATCATAAAAGCCAGTTAGCGAAACATAATGTAGCACTGTTTTAATATGAATGTAATAGTCACTGGCAACATCGCAGTGTGTCGACTGATCGTACGGTAGATTATATTGATTCTATGATTGATATTTGGTGGGAGTAAGACTGGGTGTACTCAAGAATTCATACCATAAATATCGGGGCCAGTGTCCTTCTAATTTCTTCGCTAGTGGAAGTGTTCTCTATGCCGAGTAATTGTGCATTGATAGATAGTTGTGTCATTTGATGGCCTGATTGCCTGCTAAAGTATTTTGATCCGTGTGATAATCAGGATGACTTCAATTTTGCTAGTGTTCAGCTCATTGCGGAAAAGGAGTAAGGAATCGCCAAATTACCTGCCAAAATTCGCGAGGATCTGTTTTCCCCGATGGCTATTGTGATAGAATATTCAAACCACACTCACTACAAGATTGTGTTGCCTCAGGACCATGTGAACCTATGTGGTATACGACTCAGTGGTCAAAGGTAGGTGCCAGATCGTTTTTATTAGAACTGTTTACCTTCTATGTACATTGATTAGGTTATTTGTGATGTTGCCAAATTGTGATTGGATAACACAAGCTACCAACTATCTTGCGTGCACAGAAGCATTATACTGACTAAATCCAAGGTTATATAATGCACTTTGCTATTTTCGTTGTTGGTACTGTGACAGCGGTTGAGGTTGCTTTGAAATATCACGTTCAGTACTGTCTAAGTGGGAGATCAGTTCCTTACGCGGGGAGTCCCTAATATAGAAGAAGCTTGTCCTTGCCAGTCATCATAGCGAGTAGGGTGTCAAATTCATTTCCGCCGGACACTAATTGCTGGTGAACAATGGGTGAGGATTAAACTTATGGCATGAGGTGAGCTGTACTTAAATAACTCGGTATTTGAATAGTATGGATGCTTAAATCTGAAAAATCTCCCTAGGTAAGGATACAAAGAAGTCATGAATGTACACCCTCCTGACTTCCTGTTCCCTTTGTCCATTTGTTAGCATTTTGCCCAGAATCTCACGATTTAGCCCCTGACCTGATGGTCTACAAAGTAATGTGCAAGCTTTTTCTATCTTCCTGTATATAAGATACTAAAAGAACCGCTAGAATGCAATCGTGTAATAATCTTGCATTGATAGTTCATTGTTTGTATTATAGTTGCATCAGTCTTCCTGATTATATCATTATCCAACTACGAGGATGCAATCATGACCAGCACAGCCGCCAAATGTTTGAGAACCGCGCCAAGTCTATTTTCTCCTAATCTAATTGACCAATCATCATGCACGATGACCACACATCCTAAGGCTAAGCCCATTTTGCATGATGATTGGCCAGTTAGGTTGGGAGAATATAGACCTGACAGGGCTTTTAAACATTTGGTGGCTATGCTCAGTCATGACAACGTCACATAGTATTAACATATTGCTTTAGACTGTTAAACTTTTTTCATTGTAGTGTTCTCGTGAATGTGGTTATGGTATCCAGATCCGGATGATTTACTGCGCTGAAAAGGTTAAAAGCTCCTTGAATATTTTGGACGACAGCACTTGCAAAAAGGAAGAGAGGCCCAAGAAGATGCAAACATGCCACTTCAAGGAACCATGCATTTCTCAGTATTTTACATCTGCATGGAAGCCTGTAAGTTAGCCTTGAAGATTTCTAAATGTAGTGAATCTTGATAATAACTCATTATGCCGCTTATGCAAGGGTTGGAACTGGGAAGCTAGGTGCTTGGACTTTTGCCATCCCAGGGTATCCCATCGTAGAAGGAGATAATCATAGAAAAACTATTTTAAGATGCAATCGAGTTTGAGTTTTCTTCAATAAAGAAGCACTTTCCTGACCGGCACTTCAAAGTTTAGCTGCATTTGGAGGGTTGATTAAGGTATAATAGGTGATCAGAGCATAATAAAAGTTCAAAACATTACTAAGTCTACATTGATATAGGATTGATATCTAGCTGATTAAAGCGCATCTATATTTATACCGTTTTGCGATGCTACATCTGGTACACATCTATCTCTGTAAAGTATGTGTTAGCTACTGGAACAGTGGCGAGGATCACTCTTAGTAATGATACCGTAGTGCACCGACAGATGAAATAAATTGCTCAATAATTTAATATCAAGGTCGCTATTCTCCATCACACCATAAAGGTTCATTACACAAAGCACTAAATATATTCTATTTTCAATCGAATTCGTCAGAAATATAACATCATATTGGCATTGAACACGTTGTATAAAAATTAATAAAAGCACTAACACAAACCATTGAGCCTAGAGTTTGGTTTTCAAAGGTTTTAATTTTGTCGTTGAGCTATATAGCACTCATTTTCTATCACACTTTTTTCCTAGTGCAGCGCTTCTTGTGGTACAGGACTTCGCTTTAGAAAAGTGCGCTGTTACGCTGATTCACGGATAGACTATTCAGAGAAGAGCTGCAAACGTCTGAAAAGGCCAGTTTCAGTTGAGCTTTGCAACAGGGATCCATGCTCAGGTATTGCGTTTCACTATAGGCAACATTTTTATCAGTTTCAAATATGGGAGATAGCTTGCTATGCCTTTTATTTATGGTTTACACAAGCAGGATTTGAAGCTACAAAGTTTAGCTATAAAATCTCTGTATTTAGATTCCATGGCGATCTTAAAGGAGATTTCATACAGTTTTGTATGGTTTTTATTGATGATTTCATAGCATTAAAGGTCTTCAGAACGTTTTGTTTTTATGAATGTCATATTACAACACTGTTGGTTGACACTAAGTAGCAAGTGGCAGCGAGATTGATTCTGTTCTTGAAATATTCCCATGACATTATATTTTTTTTAAAGTTGCTTTCAGTACCCCATCTTTGGTCAAAACGTCTACTAAACCTGCAGTTAAAACTACAAGGATTGTGGTCAAAGAAACTACGCAGTCTGTTCAAGCCACTAAAAAGACCACTCAACGTGAGACCACTGAACTTGTGACTACTAAACGACAGACCACAGAGTCCGAGACTTCAACGCCAAGGACCACTGAGGCTGCCACTACTACAAGAAAGATTGTTGCTACAACTGCTGCAACTAAAAGGCCAACTCCAAGATCCATGCCAGCTTACATCATAAACTACCAAGGACCAGGTAACAAAATAAAGCATTGCATTTCACAGTTTTTGTGTTCGTCAAGAGCCTGTTTTAAAAATAATCTGAGGAAAATTGATACTATATTATGGTAGTCACTAAACTCTTATCTGGAAGTTTCCATAAGGGAAATCTCTTGAAACCAAGTTTCCCAGTTAGTGACGTAGACATGAATCGTGTTATTATGTGTAAAATGCATTTCTGTTGCAAACTGTAAATATAACGTTTCAATCTATTCTGTCTGTAGAGTCTATTGATGAAGGTGATACGGTCGATTACTACTGTAATGCGCTGGGAGACCCGAAGCCGGAAATCACTTGGACCTTCAATGGCAAACCAGTGGAAAAGCTAAGTAGCCGATTTATATTATTGAGTTTGAGAACACACCTTGTGATAACAAATGTTAGAAAAGAAGATAATGGGCAGTTGGCTTGTGAAGCAAGAAACGGCGCTGGATTTGACTCGAAGACTCTTAATATCAGAGTTACATGTAAGTTAAGATAATTTATTTCTAAAATAATTTTCATCCTTAAGCGCTATATATATATATATATATATATATATATATATATATATATATATATATATATATATATATATATATATATATATATATATATATATATATATATATGAATGTGTGTATGCATAGCCTTTTTCTTTCTGTGCAGTAGTATAGTTATACCGTTGAGTGATCGTCGCTTGTTTCTCTTCTAATACTGCTGTCTCTTCTAGCATCGCTTAGATCTTTTTCTTTTTGCACGTTCATTCTTATTTTCATCCAGTCGAGTATCTCCATTCCTTGTGGAGCTATGAGTTACATTATGGAGACTGAGTAGACAGTGACTTTGACTGTTAACTCCACCATCTACTCTAGATAGGTGCCCAACAATCTTCACTACCTATGGCTGTTCATACGTATTTAGAGAGTGTTCGCTTTAATCCTCCTCCAGACTTCACAATTCATCATATTCTGCACCCACAATATTCTAAGCATTTGCCAGCAGGACAATCTGTCAGTCGCTTTCTCCTGTTGCCTGTCAGTTTGAGAGCGGATGGTTTAGATTTTAGGACTTGCATGTTTAGTGTAGCAAATAGCAGTTTCTTGGTGCAAAAAAGCTCTTCATATTAATGAAATTTCTCTTTGCTAGTCAAGTTTTGCATCCAATATCTCTGTCTAGGCGCCTTACTGATGTAACTCTTACGCTACTTCTGGTTTAGTTATGGAGCTAGTTTTACTTAACCTTACTTTCGTCGTTCGTAAAATCGATATAGAGAATAAACACTTCTTTGCCTTTAAAAATGATTCGCATGTATGGTGAAGATAGAAATATCAACTGACCTCTCTTCTTTTAATAGCACGGCCTACTGTAGTCTTAGCTCCAGCATATGCTAAGCTTCAGGAAGGAGTGTCCTTCTTCATGAATTGCGAGGTCATATCACACCCAGAAGCGACAATAACATGGCGAAAAGATGGTCGAAACTTCAACGGAGACTCTAGCCGTGTTGTTGTTACAAAAACAACGATTCGATTCAGGAATCTTGTAGCAGCAGATTCAGGCAGCTATGAGTGCCATGCTCAGAATGCTATTGGGTATGAAAGAAAGTCAATGTCACTAGTTGTAGAGCCTGGTAAGTGTTGTCTTTTCCGTGTGTGCAATAGAGCCAGTCAACGTATATTACTACAGTATCTGTCAATTAGGCTGGCTATTTTACGAATCCAGTCATTGTGTGTTACCACGCTAATTGATAATGGCAGTCATTATAAATACGAAATTGTTTATTCTAGGCCTTTCAACAGATCTGTAAAATTCTCGTTGAAGTAATATTCGTCCTAATTTTTAAATGATACTGTTCCAACGTAAAGTTGATTGATAACAAAGGAAAGGGAAAGCCTCTTTGCTATGAGTTTATTACCAGTTTTCTTCACCATTCACTACTACTGACCATGTAAACTATATTTTATACAGGAGTAAAGAATTTTCGATCTATAGAGATCTGCTAATATCTCCATTATTCATGACGGTATTACTGTGAGCAACAAATCACGGAATTAACTACACGAATATTTGAGTAAGCTTAGATTTAAGTTATCGTCTGAGTATGGGAAGAAAGACGCTCTTTCTGTTTGGAAAATGAGCTGAGGTTTAGTATGGACTCATGGGACTGGAAATTGATTACTAACTAGGGATATACTCCATGTTTCATAGATGTGAAGTGAATTATTCCTCTTGACATGACGCTTTAGTATATCGGTCAAGTGTATTCAAGGAGTTGAGGCTAAAACCCATCTTTGTAGGTGAATATAAGCTTCTTACCATGCAAAAGTTGTTAGCTGTGATTTTATTCTCAACAGCTTCGTTTTAGTATGGCGTTTTAAAGAGGCAGTGCCTAAACGAAGACACTGGATACGTTAATATGCTTGCAAAGAAAGTGTCCTGATTGGTCTAGAGCACTTTATTGCACACCCATCACTTGTATATAAGGTTTCAGTTTAGGAACTTGGGTAGCTCTAGTTTTAGCACCATAGATAAACGATTCTTGGATGTTTATGTTTAAGAGAAATTATGTGGCTGCTATCAATATAGAAAATCTATGACTGAGGCTAAACTCTTAAGGAATTTTGTTTGCTATGTATGGTGTATGTATGTTCTTCGTATGGATGGTGTATATATTTGGTTGTATGATGTTTTAATGTGAATAAAAATAGGTCATTTTTACTTATTCATAAAGATATTGTTTTACTATCAGTTTAGGCTGTTACATTGTGCTGTAGCCTGGTATTCTTGCTAGTCAAAAATGTAGTTCAATGTTGTTATCGTCCCCTTCTGACACCAGCACACCTTTGGTGTTAGAAATCCAAATTTTGCAGGTGGTTAAACATTCGCTCAAGCGAAAAGTTACGCGCGAATTTTAGTAGTTATTGATAAATATTTAATGGGTTTCAGACAAGCAAATTATCACGTTTACTTTTGGCTTAATCGTCTTAGGTGTTCTCTAAACAGCGAAGAAATGCAATCTGGCTCTAACTTGCCGTTTTACCATATGTCTAATTGATTGATTTTTCACGAAGTTCTCATTGATATATTTCATAATCTGATTTATGGTTGTAGCCCATACATCTTCTTGGTTTTGCATTAAATATAAGGAACTCCTTACACTATGTAACTTTGATTTAACTTTAATTTTTCACAGATGAAAAAGAGAGCTCCTGTGTAGATGATCCAGAACGCGCCAACTGTATTCTCATAAAAAGATATAATCTTTGCTCGCATCCAGTGTACTCTGCTACATGTTGCAGGACATGCTCCTCAAAGTAATACGTATGGAGTATTAAGGATGGACAGTAGACATTCTCTTAGGTGTCAAGTATCTTTTCAAAAATTCACTATATCAAGTGGCGGAGCCTGATTTGATAGCGATGAGGAAACTACTAGAAATAGTGAATTATACATCTCTACCGATATCTAATTTTTCCAATGTCGAATGTACTAATCTCATCTATTATAATCTAATGACATATCTCGAAGTATAGCAAATGGACGTAACTTCAATCCAATGGAAGGATGTCAATTATTGATAAATAATAGTATTATGATGAAGAAGAGCAAGATTCTCCTTGTATTAAAATGTTGTATTTCTGTGATTATAATGATATCATACCGTCATGCTTTTAAATGCTGCAAAGCCAATTACTTTTGTATTTGTTCCTATGGCAGTTTTAAGAGCAAGGGGAGATAAGACTTTTTAATCTGTTGCGTTATTTAAAGTGTTTCATTCGATTTGACGTATCTTCTTATTTGTAAGAGCTTTGTATTCTCAGTCCAGAAATTAATTGTATAACAACCTGCCGAAACAAGCAATTGTCCTGTATTTGGAGCCCAGCAAAGATCATTTGTAACAATTGTGTTAAGACTGTATGGTTGATGCCTTTCGCCGTAAATCTTAACAGGCTTATCTTTGTCATGGTCACGTGAAACCACAGCTCGCAGGTGTTATATGCAGCTTGGCAAGTATGATGAATTGCTCAAAATGCTTCGTATAAATATGAGTTATTTCGCCAGATAATCCTGAGTTTATGTACCTTCATTGCTTTTTGTATCTTCTGCTGTTTCTCTTTTATACGTAGAGGATTTGTTTTCACTAATATGTTTTTAGTGACAGTAGTTTCGGCAATACACAGTTTCTTTTTTGTGCCAGCACTGGAAAATGTTCATGAGCATGCTTTGAGCTAGAAATGCCGAACCCCATTGGCTATACGATCCAACATCATCCAGTAGTAGTTGAGGACAAGAAAGGATTATTTTCCAGCATCTAAGAATTTTGAACGCTGAGAAACCTCTCCCAGAAATGGGTCAGCAATTGTTTGGTTACCCATCAAATTGGCTAAACGATTCAATATTCACTTCCCAACTTGCATCAAAGATTTGTAGCTTAATATTTTGTCAACACTGGGTTTTTTAGCTAGGATTTAAGAGGGAAATAATCAAAATGGAGGTTCACAGGACATAGTTTTGCAAACTCTGTTCTGATGTGATTTGAAAATGATGTAGGGATCAAGACAAGTCCAGAATTTTTTTTGATGAAATTCAGGATGAGAGATAAGATATGAATGATTTTGAGCGGTAAGGCTGTTTGTGCTAATGGTGATGATTATAATGATGGCGTTCAAGATGATAACAATTTCAGCAAATTGTGAACTAGAGAGCAGGAAAGAAAAGACATGTAATCTTGATTATGATCAAATAATGGGAAAACTCTAAAATATCTAAAATAACTCGATGAACAAAAAATGTTGAATCAGGCCGTAGTGGAATGAACAATGATACCTCAAGCTCTGAGGCAAGAACATGGCAAAAGGACGAGAGTGAAGGAATGTAAAAAGTGGCAGACCAAAAGTATTTTTAGTTAAGTACTTTTAATTTATGGCATAGCTATTCGGTATCACTTGAAGGTTTTGAAGCATATCAAAAATTTTAATTAACATTTCTTAAAGACGTATGGGTAATAATCTTTCATTTTTCATGCTACAGCAGGTATTATATTAGCAATTAGCTATGTTCCAATTAAATTTTATATGGATATGGTTTGGTACTTCTAAAGAACTTTTGACTACAGTTGCTTCTTGTAACTTGACAAGTTCGAGTGGTATTTTCTTGACTGAATGGAAATTCTATTTCTTGAATTTATCCTGAGAAGAGAAAAAGGAATGCCAAAGTGAGAAGATTAATTAGAACTTACTGCAGTATACACGGGGCGATCACGATCAAATTACAGACTTATTTTGGTAAGGTCAAAGCACCAGATAAAATAAGAGAAATTAAAACATGAAACATCGAGGAGTTGAGAAAAAATTATGTCATAGGAAATTAAGCTACGCAACTATTAGCAGCTCTCAAAACTTAAAAGAGTTGCCTAGTAGATATTCTCATGAGAATATCATAGTCAAAAACAATTTTGGTGTATGAGGTTACTCTATGCTTCAACTGATAAAGGCACTCTTCGTTTCCTTCTGGTCTAATGGCGAGTCAAAATAAACTTGATAAGGGCTTGTTTTGTTTGGCATGAAAAGAGGTTTTGTGAGATCTAAATGAATTGCTCTGTGCATTGCCCTATAGAGCAAGAACGTCTCTTGTAAAAAGATTTTGGATTTCCTGAAGGGTGAGACTCGAAATTTTCACGGAAGAATGTGCCTGATGTGTCAAAATTAGTCATATCCTTATCTTTCTTTCGGTCTTCCTCCGTTCCTACCTGGTTCTTTCCTCCTCTCACTCTTTCATTCATTTATTCATTCCTATATATATTCATTCATATATTTATTCATTCAGTTACTTATCCACTCATCCATCCATGTCTTCTTGCTTGTACCATTAAAAGGAGGCTTTTGTACAATCAACAGGAGGTTTAATTATTTATTGCTCTTTGAAGTAATTTCATATTCTTGTTGTCTGGGCTAAATTTCATACTCCTTCTAATGGACAGTGTTATAACAGCTTCTCATTGAGCGATATTGAAATTGTCTAGTAAGGTTAAAAAGACAGTTTTAATTAAAAGTGAAATTGCAAAATGTCCTTCACCTGGAATTTAAGTCCGAAATCATTATCTATAAAATTCAGGAGTATGACAGTCTTATTTTTGGTACTGATTCAATGTGATTGGAACTTTATCAATATTGAAAAGATATCTTATTTTGGCCATCAAAAACCATATCCATCCAAACAGCTGTTTAGGTTGTTTAATCAAAATAAAATATTTGTAAATGGATATCATATGGACTTAATATGTTAGTCCCTGAAGTTTCGCTCTAGTATCGAGCGTGTCAACTGTATCTAGTAGCCATTTGTCAAACCTGTCATTGAGCAGAGGGTTCTTGGGCTTCGAATAATCAAACTTTCATTCACACCCCAGTAATTACTTACATCATAGATTTCAATCGGGCTGGAAAGACAGAAGAGACAGAATATCCCTCCTTAAAAGAGTTTGTGCGCATATCGTTTTTCCGTGATACTTAACTATATTAAAGAAATATTTCTCACAATACAAACGAACAACTCAATTAAGGAGCCGATCATATAGCTACAAATCATGCTATAGATCTTGAGCGGTCCAAGCATTGCATTCTAACAGACAGCTTTGGTTAAGATATGCAAGTAGATGTTTAGAGCACTACGTTCACTTTTTGCATTTAGCACAATCGGAAAAGGATAGGTTAAGCGTCATGGTTAGTTAATGCAATAACAAAAGTACCCAAAAACCTTTACCTTCATTTGTATGATAGGAACAGGCAAAGCTATTACCAGGACGCCCATTAAACAGCAAAGGCTTCCGACTAGCTTCCCTTGTATAGTTGACGGTACTATATCACCGTATCTATGAAAGAAGTATAATGAAGAGTTTAGCTAACAGGTGGATTTTAGCTTACCTGTTCAAAATTAATTCAGTTGCCTACCAATAGCTTGCAAATTCCTCCTTGCATACGATCAGAGTTCAGTAGATTAGTTTTCGATTTTATCTTAAGATGAAGAATTTTGTTGAAGAAGAATCTGAAGACTAAATGGCTCAGCTTCGGTGCATTAATATGAATTAAATATAGAGTAAATTCAATCAGTGAAGTTAGGCCTTTACTTTGGAAATTAAGATTTCATCTGTTCTTACGATTTTAGATAAAATATTCTCAGCTTTCAATCGCTCATGATCGTGTAACTGAAATTCAGATTAAAGTGAATCTGAATATCTTAATAACGCTTCCCATAGAGTAAAATTGTTAAAACAAACAGTTCTGTACATGATCTCCTATAACGGCAGTTGAAATGTTTGATGAAGTAAAATATCCTTTTTTCAAGGCCCCGTTTGCTTTCAGTTCTTCGCCATGAAATTTGAAAGGACAATAAAGTTGGATAGTGTCTCGTAGCCTTTTCCATAATCATCCTAAATCTTGCATTGGCATTGAAATGTGCTAACGCATTATTGCTGTAATAATGTTCAATTATATTTTAGTTATTCCCTATAGTAAGCTGTATGGTCCCTTGTTCATTGTCATAGTAATTAACTGTTAAGCCCTGTTCACACTACACAACCAACCTTGGTTCGTATCAGGTTAAAACTAACCCAGGTTAGTTGAAGCCGCACTTACACTAGTGCAACGAGATATTGTAGTGTAAACGCAATCTGGGGCAAACCCAGGTTAGTCTACATCAACGCCCTTGTAGATCACAAAGCTTGAACTGAAGTAAAAGCAACATTTCGGAAACTTTGCGAATAATTAAATGTTGAGTATTCAGTTAGGCAGATTGGTGCTTATAAGGAAATTAATGACAATAGTAACTCACTTTGGGATAAGAAGAACAACTATAGCTAAGATGAGCTCCTAGGATCCTGATTAATGCCAAACCCCATTTTCTTCCAAAGTAGCATCTACATCAATGTCTGTTTGCATCAATCATTTTTAAATGACAGGTACAAGACAGAAAGTTGATATGGATCGAATGAATTCATCTGTTGTGTTGAAATTTGCATGGCAATTCCATTACTAAGCATGCGTAGATGAAAAACCAACCTAGCTTCGCCCCAGATTTGGATTTACACTACACTTTAGCAAAACTAACCTAGGCCCGACCTAGGGCAAACCCACCTCTAGAAGTGGGTTAAATTACAAAAAGATAACCTGGGTTAGTTTTAACCTGGGGCAAACCTGGGTTAGTTTGTGTAGTGTAAACAAGTCTTTAATGATTCATCAGCATCATGTTGCAGGAGAGGATAAAAGGAAGATTCCTTACTTTAGATTTTTAATATACTGAAATCATACTGCTTTGAAGATAGTGACAAAAGAGTCAAAACAAGGCTTTAGGAGGCTAGCTTAGTAGCGTATTGTGTACCTGCAGAGCTATATTGTTACATTTCAGTTAACTAGTTGCAAAATTGAGCAAAATTATTTGCTGAAGTTTCAAATCATTTGTAGAATGCCCTTCTCGCCGCTGATATAGTATTCTTAAATTCTGTACTATTCCCCGGAGCATTTTGTACAGAATAACATTGCATCCTTTTGGGGTTTGCATTTAGCAAATACCAAACTAAGATGAAAGATTGTTAGAGCCTCAGACAATCTGCTTCGGTCCCAATGCAGAAAAGGCGCATTTGGGGACATGTTTGGAGTTCATCATTATAGTAAAGCACCACACAAACGATGTTATGGCTAAGTGCTCTCAAGAATAGCCTATTATCTTGTTTGCTTGCAAATGCTATGTCTTCTACTGAAAGATCCTCCCAAAGAATAGAAGCAATAGTAACTCTTACCCCAGTGTTGTAGTTGTCACAACGGTATACCACATTGATTGGGGTATGTCATCAAAGTCCGTATTCTCACTACCACGTTCAGCGTAGTAGAGCACACTTGCAAACAGCACCACAACGATCAAGTACGTAAAGAGAATGAAGCCAAGTTCCGATGCGGATTTACGGATTGAATCGCTGAGTGCGCGTAATCGCTTTGAGTGGCGCGCGAGCTTGAAAATTCTGAAGATTCTCAATACACGTAACATGACAAGTGCATTCATGGCTGGGAGACTGCTCTTTGCACCACCTGAAAATATCGTCATGAGTAGATCAACATAATAGGGAAGGATGGCGGCAAGATCGATGATAGTCATAATTTGCTTCACGTGCTTCCATCTACAAGGAGTAGCGTAAAGCCGCACGAGGTATTCTAACGTGAAGACTGCAACACAGGCTGAATCAATTGAAAAAAAGACTTTTTGATATTCTTCACCGTATGTCTTGCCATTTTTCACTGGTACTGTTTCCCATGTATTCACAGCAACGCTGATTATGATGACTGCACAGCTGAAGTAATAGCATACTTTAGCCATGAAAGATGACTGAGGATCCTCGGCGAAAAGCCAAATCTTCTCTCTGAGAGTGGTAGGAGCAACAGCACCGAGGTTGATTTCTTCATTTTTGCTTTTTGTGTCAGTTTTTATTGGACCGAAGGTGCAATGGTCCATAAGCGAGTCGCAGCAGCAAGGGCTAACATCCGCAATTTTCACCCCAAAGAATTTCAGCTCATCCAGGAATGACTCGTGGCAATCTTGGTTTGAGTAATGAAGCTTACCGGACTTATAGAAGTTGAAAATATGGCGGAAAATATATGGATCACGATCGAAGAAGTACTCTTTGCGAACTTTGTCGTAGTATTTTTCTCTGTCAGAACCACCCAACAGCGTTTCTGGGTATTGCTTCAAATAATACTCATTAATGCGATACTTGCATCCGCTGACATTCAGGATCAGTTTTCTACCGTTCATGAATAAAATGGGATCAACAAGCACCGATGGCTTGCTGCAGCAACGATAGAACGGTGAGTTGTTTGCAGATAACCTGTTTGAACTGCTTATGTGATTGCAGCTATCTGATGGTTGCATATTTAAATATCTAATCTAGTTTTCCTTACTGCTTGCCTGTTCGTTATGTGTATTAGCCGTCTCAGGGAAAAATTTTTGTCATAAGCATAATACAATTAGATGCAGATTTGCAGGTAAGAATTCTTTCAATGCATTAATAACGTCTTCTGTTGAATTCAGCTTGTTCCGAGGTGGACTTTTCCGGCGGATTTATTCCCCATACCAATAGATCCTGCTTTCAAATCAATTTGTCGATATGCCGTCAAAGCACCTTGTCAGCAGAACGAGCACTTTCGAAATCAAATTCTTCACTTTCATCTACCTGTAAGCAGGTTTTCTTCGATCCATTCAGAAAAAAGCACTTCAAACAAAGAGAATTAATTTTAATTCCTTGTAACCTGTTATTTGCTGCGAATTTATTTTCTGTTGTGATGAATTCCATTGTATGCAACATTACTTTATTAATATTAATGTGGCAGTTCACCACAGATGTGCAACTTTCTAAGCCATTTGACATTGTGACTTACATATAAATTAAAAATACTTTAAATACAATGTTGAGCTTTTCCATGGCAGATCCAACAATAGCATTATTCACTGCTTTGAAATCTCTCATGTCACACTGAATGAAGATCAATGGAAAAAAGTACTGACAGACATATAGAGCAAGAAGAATATTCTTAAATGTGGTGTGCAAACTGGCTTCTATATACATGGCAGTATTTTGCACACATTCAGGTGGTGCTTCTAAATTTCTGGCCTAAAAAAGTTGGAGTACTTTGCAGATTTCTCTCCTTTTTCTTTAGTTTATATCCATCTCCCCCGTCCAATAGTGTGTCACTGTCATGCAGCTGTGATGTCTTTTGCAAGCCGTTCACTTTATTGGGTCCTATCTACAAGTCTAACATTCTCCATGAGTGGAAAGGGGGTTTTTGTATTCAAGAGCTCCTTTAATGAAAGTAGACTGCGGTCTTATAGCATCAAATATGCGGCGTTTCTAGCATGCAGGTGATAGGAAATGATCTATTATTTTAAAACCTTCAAGCGTTCGAGATTGGAGGACATTTTCCGAGTTAAAATGTCCAGTTTTGCATTTGAACGAGTCAACAAAATAAATCCTACGAGCTTTCAAATTTCTTATCTTGGGCGTCATATATTCACAAATGTCATATAAGACATTACTATCGTGGCGATGTCTTGCTGACTTATAACAATAGCTTTCAATACAGTTTGAAATCCTTTCGTTATATGGGGAGCAAACTGTAGAATGATCTTCCAGAAGAGTTGAGAAATTCACCTTCTAAATCCATAATAAAATATAATTGTTAGCAAAATTACTGGCATTTGTTGTTGGGAAAAACCAGTAGCTCTAATTGAGGGGGAGGGTTCCTCTCGTTAACTCCCGGACTACTTGAAAGGAATTCCATCACCTATGCAGGGCAGAAAATACTGCATAGAATAAGTTATTTGTGCATTACTTTATATTTTATTCATAAAATATTTAATTACGGTGGAATTTTAGATTTTAAATGGGAATAATATTTTATCCGAAACCGCGACATACTTTACCAGCCAAGTGGATTTGGATCTTCCTTTTTACATCATGAAAATAAGTCAAAACTTCATCTATTGCTTGAAGAGCCTTCTGAGGTATTAGTGACCATTTCAGAGACTCAGTACAAGAACGGCAATCTGAGAAACTACAATCTATCACTTTCAGTACTTCCATAGCAACAATAAGGCCTAGAATCATAGACCAGTGATATATATCAGAAATATGAAATGGCAATGTGGAATATAGCGTGAAATTCCATTCTTTGCTGCAATTCAGTGTCAGCACACTACCAGTTGTTTTACTATTAGACCACTCAAAGCTCAATCGCAAATGATATAATGGTAAAACAGTTCGTCATATGCAGATTATTATCAATGATGGAATTTTGCACTATTTTCTATAAAGTATTGCATTTCCATATTCCTGATCTATGTTACAGTTCCAAGTTTCTAGTCCCTCAAGCGGAGTACATTGAGCATTGCATCAATTCACCTTTTTCTTAGTGTAATATAAGATTTTAAGAGACTATATAGAGAACTTGCAATATTTATATATCTTTTAAGTGTATCTTTTATGTATTATTTCATTTTGGTATTTTTCCAAGGTGGAAAATCCAAAATCTCCTAGTGAAGAAACTAGTTATGTGTCTGCCACTTTGACAGCGTGTACAGGTTGATGGAATAAGCTTTAAGACTACGTACAAATCGATGCCGCAGTATCATTTGTGCTAAATTGCCATATCTGTGTGAATAACAGTACATAAAAGCTAATGGTGGACCGTTTGTGGAAGAGGTTTACTGATGGATATCATAATAGGTTAAAGTTAACACGTAGGCAGGGATGTGGATATAGGGGATCATGAGGGGGGGGGCAAAAGCTTTTTGCAGAGCAGGACAGCATATTTGCCGAAAAAATGTCTGGTTTTATCCGAAAAATCTACGTGCCTTATTTCCTCTATGATTTCCCATCTACTCCCTTGCAGGTATTTGCTTTAAGAAAAAACCAACTGGGACGTATAATAGCGTTCAAGCAGCATATATAGGTGCACAAAACTTTTTGGGAAGGACAAACTCATTAATGCATGCTATGCGACCGAAGACTTGGAGAATAACCACGCACCTGTTCTCTGATAGAATGCACCTTATGTCTATTATTGTTTCAGTTGCCAACGATGAGACAATAATTAATCAATTGTGAGCTGCACACTTATTCAATCATAACTTTGTGAAGTATCTATATTGTATGATATATGCTATGAGTGACACTTATTCAATGATTGGGGGAAGGTGGATAAGTTCATCCATAGGTATCGATCGACAAGTTAGTAATCTAGGGCAAATATTTAGCCTATTAAAGAGAAAGGCCCAAATTTTGCCAAGAATGCTTGAATTCGGAAGCGTCAGCTGAGAAAAAATGGCTGCTCACTCTTATACTTGAATCTGAAAAGTTCATTTCCAACTGAGGCATCACCAAAGGGAATGTTTTAACCATTTTGCAAATACTCCTTTGTAAAGTTTATATTGTAGCAAATTGGACGAGCATTTTCGAAAAACAAATTTAGCATTCTCAGCAACAATACACGTTTTTTTTATAAGAAACCTAGCTCAAGGCCTAGTACTAAAAGTTTCTTAATTTTTGGCCACATTTTAGTTCTAAAAGTTTCTTAAAAGTTTCTTAATTTAATGAACAAAGATTGCGTTGAAAATGATATAAAACATGTGGATATAGTAAACTATTAGCATAATAGCAAACAAAAGACGTTAGTGCGGCTCTAAATCTAAATCAACCTCATGTCCGCACTGTTAATTTCAGTAAACTTAATATAATCTTCACTGTGGTCCTTGAAAAGGGTACTTTATTGGTTCAGTTTTGCGTTGAACTACGTAATGGCTCCAATTTGCCATTTTTCGCAAAAATACGCATATCTTCCTCTCAACCAAAGGATCTTTCTCACATCTTTTAGTAGACACTTGTTACATCCGTGGAGGAAATATGTTTCACAAACCCCAAACTTTGAAAAAGCACAGAAATTTCTAAAGTTACTTAGCTCTTTCGTTGTAGTTCTAAAAGTTTCTTAATTTTTTGCGTGTCTAGTACTAGGTTGCTTATAAACTGGTTTCTTATAAAAAAAACGTGTAATCTAGAGGTTTGTGAATGATGAAATGAAAGCCTTTGTCAATATTCTTAAAATCTCACAATGAAGCCATTTCTGAAGGTATGATGTGCAAAGTAGGTCTGTCAGTTATTTATATGGAAAATGAGTAAATTCTGCATAACAGGGGTTGCAATGGTCCCACATTCAGTGTTTTCTACAATTTTCTAAGTTTTAGCTTCTACCACGCCCTAACTGGGGCCGTTTGTTGACGAATAGTCATCTGCTATTGGTGGAACGTTTGAGAGAATTTGGTTGTGATAAGGTTTTTTTAATCAATCAAAGAATTGAATGCTATGCTACGGTACCCTCTTTCAATAAAATTGTGAATTTGTAGGCATTTATTATTTCAGGCTCCATTTGGATAATTATACCACTGCTCAATTTTAAGCGGAATGATGGTACAAGTAATGGTGTTCTTCAAGCTAGCTAAGCGAGAAAGGAAGCTAAGGTTATACGCCAGTGGGCAAGTGATGTCTCAACATACTAGTCATAGATTTAGGACAACATTGATGAGGGTGATATAAATTTCTGGTTATCAGTTCTAAACCTGCACAGTTAGATATCTGCTAGTTTATCAATATGTTCTCAGCTGGAAAACCAGTTTTTACAACTGCCCATGGCTCACCTCATATTTCGCTGGCTAGAATATGTGGCTCCAAAAGGGGGACAAGGAGAGTAAGTGTGCAAAAACTGTACACGGTTTATATAAGGAGCCTACCATAACGCCTTGGACTAAAAGTTCTTTTTTTGGATCTCTTTTGAACAGGTTGTAGTACCGAAAGGTCCTAGATAGTCTCGTAATTGTAGCTGTAGTATGCTGCAGACTCTATCCAGTCGATGGGGCTGCGATGGCCCCCCTGCAGGTCCAATGCACATTGCGATGGAGCTGCGATGGCTCCCCTGTGCAAATTGGTTAAGAGAGGGGCGGTGCCAGCAAATGACCTACCCTTGAGCAACGATTTGGAAGAGTGGCCCAATAGCTCTCGACAGCTCAGTTGGTAGAGCACTGACGTACAATGTCAGGGATCGCGAGTTCGAATCCCGATCGGGTCGGTTATTTTCTCGCACTTTCACTTGTAATTTCTTCCATATCCTGTAGCCTTCGCAAAATATTGTAAGTGTTCAATGTTACGACAGGGCACCATAAATGCTGTAACATTCCATGGAAACCAGGCTATACGTCACTTGCTAGCAGCAACATATAAAGGTTAGGGTGAAATAAAACTTGAAATGAGAAATAGTTAAGGAATATGTCTACAAAATTGAAATTAGTTTACGTGAAAGGTGGATGGGGAGGACCCACTCAACAGTTCTTTTAAAGGAGAGGGTATGCCGAAGATACTTTAGAAATTGCTTTAACTATAGGACCTCGTATCTCTTGTTTGCAGTAATACTTTGAATAGGGAAGGGTTAAGTGTTGGAAAAATGTTTCTGCTACATGAAAATGCAAAATTCTGCCCAGAAAATAGAAATACCGTGTGCAACACCACTTTTGTGTATGAGGTGTTTTCTATACAGCAAAAAGCCTATGACGGCATCTTTGTTTCTGATACTGATCAAAAATAATTGTCTCTTTGCTTTCTATTGTCTTTTGCGCACTTTGATTGGCAAATGAGGATATAAACAAACGAGCTGATTGGCTAACAACATTTTCACCCTTGCCACCACTCCCCTCGGAGCGTGCGTAACTTGTGAATGGCCCCCTACCCTTTTATACCTATATCTATATCTATATTTGTTGTCGTCGTTGCTAATGTTGTTGCAGTTGCACTTGATGCGTTGTCCACTGGGAAAGATGACGACCATTTCATATCATCAGACTCTGGATACCGTTCGAGGGAAAAGCAACGTTTATACAAGCCAAAGTTTGAAGGCTACCGTTTGATGTTTGAGAAAGGGTAGAAAATCTATGGTAAATCTGGAAACAGTAATTATATCTGAAAGTTTCTGGAATCCATCGAAGATTTTACTACATGATTGGCCAAGGTGGTCCATTGCGACGCAGAAAAGCGAATGCTCCAAATGTAGGAAATAATTTTGAATCTGTTGGGGTTGTTTACAATAGAGAAGATAAGGGCGTATGTGGTTTACAAGAGGAAGAATCTTTCGCTGATATAGACATTATGTCTTGCAGAGACAGAACAGTAGAGTTTTTTTCTGCTGTCAAATCACTGCAATCGCGACAGGTATGAAGTACTTGATCTTTAACAAGGGTTCCATTCAATTGTGTTGCACTCAAAGATATTAAAGTTTCATAAAATTCATAAAATTCTAGCCTACCCAGAAGAGGTCGACTACCACTCGATAACACTGTCAGCCTAGATGAAAAATTATGTCAGAAAACTATGACCTTAAGGCCACTCACTTTCTTGTTGGTTTTGACTAGCTAATTTGAAATCCAAAATCAGAGCACCGACGACGAAAATTGTAAGAACTAGAGTAAGAAGAAAAAGTATTTTGCAAAATTTATCATTGGATAGCTACCATCATTAGACTGGAGCATCTTTATTTTCATTTTCATTTCATTTCATATATTTTAAGGGAGTGACCCTTCAGCAAAAGTTGTTTTTCAAAAGGGGCCCTCCGACAAAATTTACAGATAGAAATAAGTTAAATTAATAAAAGAACTAAGATTTAAAGTCCAATTACAATGCAAGGATAAAATGTAAGAAAAACAAAAAGCTGAAGAATTGTAAAGCAAAGCAAAGCAAAAGATTTACAGTTATTCATATTCATCATTTTCTCAGACTTCTTTTGCCAAAAGAAATAGCCAAATATAATGTTTAATATATGAAAGCTAACTGTCATTTTTCAAGTTAACTGTCATTTGATTGTGAATTTTTAGGGCAAAATTTTACAAGGATCAAGCAAAGAAGATGCGCATAGAAAGAAGAGAAGTCAATTTACTGTTCTAGCAAAGTTAGTCTTAGAACAATTATAATTCACATATTGCAGGTTTTGCTTGGAAGATTTATCTTAATTGCCAAGTGGAGATCTCAGAGTTATAATGAAAAGGGTTGTTTCCTCAGTGCAAGCTTTGATGATATATTGTACTAAAACTCCTTGAAAGCTCTTTAATGAAACATGAATCATATGCTGGCATAATATATGGGTCCATTGGTTACCAACCTTACAGAGTAGTTGCAAATAGCAAAAGTGGAACTAATATGATTGCATGTTATTTATATATATATATATATATATATATATATATATATATATATATATATATATATATATATATATATATATATATATATATATATATATATATATATATATTTTTCAAACTGCCATGTCAACAATATATCAACTAATTACAATCATACATCTCACTATTTAAGGCAATGTACAATTGGCTGTCAGTGGTACAAAGAATAATAAAAAAAAAAAAACAAGGTCAAGCGTATTAGAAAAGAGATGTCTGATTAGGTACTGAGTATGTCAATTTTTTATGTGCCATGTAGTTTGGGACTTGTCCATGGCTTATTGCAGCAACAGAATATGTAATATGTGCATCTTATGGTAATATTCATGATCCTGGACAGAATAGCCTTTTGCATTTTGCTGTCAAAATCAACTGCCTTAAGTAGTTCAGTGAAAGAGTCTGAGGAGGATCCTACAGTGCCAAGAGCACCTAAGTATAAATTAATGAACTTTATTTGAATATATTTTGAACGTAAATCTTGATGAAGAGGATTGTATTTTACAGCTTTGCGATCGCTGTTGACCTTTATGATCATTTCAAATCCTATGGTAAGTTCAAGGATGTGCAGAGTATTGTTTTTAGTGATTAAAAGAAGGTCAGGCCGGAGAGAATCACCAGTAACCGGAGAAGGGGACAGAAAAGCAGGAAGATCAGCGTATATGGAGCAACTTGGAAGCGCTGATAGCGTATTAGCTATAAAGTTAAGAACCGAATCATGTCTCCAAGTATATCTACCTTGATCGAGGTACGATTTACAGCTGGAGACGACATGTTGTAGTGTCTCTGATTGAAGACAAAAGGAGCATGCAGATGTCCACGATATATATATATATATATATATATATATATATATATATATATATATATATATATATATATATATATATATATATATATATATATATATATCATGGCTATTATGCAATAAAGGAGATAATTATTCTTCCTTAAGTATATATAGCATACAATATTAGCATAAAGTTTATGACTTTCATATTACTTTGTAAATTTTGCACTTAATTATATTTCTTTTCCTCAGGAAAATTGGCATGGACATAAGTAATACATTTGTCAAACTTGAAAAGCTGGCATTGTGTGAGCTATATTTCTATTACAATACTATTATAAATGTTATTTATTTTGTTGCAACTTCCTATATAAATTTTCAGAGATTCAATGATTATTATGCATTGGTTTAGTGCTGATACTTCATTGTTTGCACAAGGTGCTCAAATATAAGATTTTGCTTGGATGTAAAATGAATTCAGAGGAGTGAAATCAATGGTGCTTAAATAATGCCTTTTTAGTATATATGGTTGTTGCCACTTACATGAATATGTTAAATAGTATTACCCTAGAATCCAATTCACACTGTATTTCATTTACTTCTCATTTATAATCACATGCTTCTTTGCAGCCTTTTCACTTGGCATCTCCTACCTTTTCTTGTGCCACACTTGGTTGGAATCACAAATCATTAATTTGATCCAACTTTTTATGTGCCCTTAGGTTTGGCTTTTGGGCATTTGATGCCTTTATTGCAGTTATAATTGTCTTTTATACTTACCTTAGTGGCAAAGCGGAAATCACTGTTTGATGATAAAGCAATTGAAATACAAGAGTTAACATACATTATAAAACAGGTGATTAAATTTGATGTAAATTTTGTATAATTTTAGAGTTTGCAACATTTATGTTTATATTGTAGGCAATATACTACAATGTTGTAGCAATATTTCAAAGTAAATCTTCTGAAGAGCTAAGAACTAGACTCAGAATTGAATATCCATTCAATGTTATGTAAAAATGTGCCTCAAGTAGTTTTTTTATGTGAAGGGAATTGATAGAAACAACTTGATGAGTAAGTGTACATACACAGCTTTGCTTAGTACCACTGGTGTAATTAGGTATAAGAAACCATTATAGCAAGTAATCTAAAGGAAGGCTAGTTTGTTTTTTTGACCGGGCAGGATTTTATCCAAGACTGTAGTGTTTGGAAGAGCCAACAAAGAGCTCTCCCATTGTAGAATAGAAATTTCGAATCACTAAAGGTGATAGTGATGATCACTAAAGTTTGTGTTTCTTGTTGTTGGTGATGGTGGTGGTGATGATGATGATGAAGATGACGATGACGATGATGATGATGATGATGATGATGATGATGATGATGATGATGGTGATGGTGATGGTGATGGTGATGGCTAGCCCATGGTTGGAGACCTCGTGGTGGCAAGCGGGCGCAGAGAGACTCTGCCCTTAAGTTGATATTGATTCGTTTTGCGAAGATTCAGAATTGGGGCAGATGTTGACGACTTGTGGCAAACTGTCCAACCAGGCCCCTTCAGTGAAAGTCAGGCGCAGCAGCTTCAGGCTGCAACTCTGATAAGTAACTGTTGGGGTAACAGAGTGGATTGAGTGTAGCCGACTCAATCACCTCTTCTAAACAATTTGAAGGTGACACTGACGTCAGGATCAGGGTCAGCCTAGGCCCCATAAATGCCGTACAGGAAAAGACAGATGATGATGATGATGATGTGATGATGATGGTAATGATGATGATAATAATGATGATGATTATAAATGTTTGCATTTATTATATTTATTTTCAGTATGCAATCACTTAGCTTGTTAGTGGTAGCTACCTTTGAACCTTTGATATCTCTTCCCACTGGATGGTTTTTTTGGATAGGAGTACTATAGTAACATATGTAGGATTTATTGGTGATATAAACCTCCATATTTCAGGATTTCAATTTTGTAATTATTACCAGGCTTATCATTAGAGTAGAATTATAAGCTTTTATTGATATATAGCTTCTGGATACCATGTTCTTCCCAAGAATGCTTTTGATCTGGTCACAGTATTAGTCCTTTTTTGACTCTCTGTTAGTACTACTTTCAATTGGTAGTGTATACCATTAGTTCTTGGGTATAACTTGCATACCTACCTCTCAGGATATTAATCATCTCAATCAACAACTTGGACAACTTCATCAGGTTGGTACCATTTTTCCTTGATAGCTTCAAAACAGGTTATTCACTGCCTTTTTTGCATTTCTTAACTAGGATGGTTTCATGTCAATCTTACTCCTTTGTAGGAATTTAGCGTTCATGGTAACCATTTTTTGCCATATTATCAGGCCACTCCTTAAGAATTTTCAATGGGCATGACTGTTTGCACTGTAAAGGCATTCAGTCTGGTTGCTCATCAAGAATGAGGTGTATGATGAAACATGCACCTCACCTCACCTCATTGAGGTATGTGCTGAGGCATACACATGATATCAATGGCACACCTTGAATGGAGAGGCCTGTATTAGGAACTAAAATCTTAGACTTCATTCTCAGTTTTGATATTTCAACATGACATGATATTTTGAATTACACTCTTGTATATTACAGATTGTTAATCAAAGCCACACTGGTCAGAGCAAAGATGTACAAACGCATTCTCATTCAGTTGTTATATCATTGCAGGTGATAACTTATTTTAGTTGTACTTTTGAATTTTATGAAAGGTTGGATGCATGGTTCTTAATTTGTTGTTTAGCATTACTTTATGATGTAATTGAATTATCTTCTATGTGATATAACTAATATCAGTGAGATTTCATTTTGGCCAAGCCTGAACTGGCAGTAGCTTATATGTTTATTACCATAACTTCCAATAACTTTTTCTAATTTCTCACACCACTAATAAGCAGCTTGATTTTCTTTGCAGTCAAAATTAGCACATATGTCAAAAGATTTCAAAGATGTGTTAGAAGTTCGGACAGAGGTGAGAAATTCTTTTACTAAATGTTATATGTATAGGACTTCCCTGAGCAAAACAAGGGTGACCTCAAAATGAACTCCATAAACATTTTAGGGACTCTGTTTCACACCCCTTCTAAGAATGCATGTAGAATACATAGAAGGGTCTCATTAAAATAAAAATGAAATAGGAAGTCCAGTCTAGGAATATTTGATAGGTTTAAAGTATATGAAAAGTTGTGATATTTAAACTTGTGATTTGCTTGTGGGGTATGCCTAGCCACTCAGCTGTATCAAAGGACAATTTCTGATTATACAGACATAGACATGTTATCACATGATTATTATAATGATGATTTGCATTGAGGCTGTGTTAGTCATAGCAAAGAGGTTATTTAAGACAGATCTCTTTTGATGATAATACAAATACATACATTCGTCATGTATACTACAAGGGTTGAAATTGTTTTCCCTTACCTACTACATGTATAATTGTTCATACATATTCACACATATGCAAACACTTACCTGATTATACTCAAATATGTGACATCTGTGATCACTTTTTAATTTTTTTGCAAGAATATGAAGCAGCAAAAGCAAAGGAGGGATGAGTTTTCCCAGGGACCAGTTGCTGATAGTTTACCTTCTGCAGCATTGTCTGGACATGTTGCTGGTTCAGCCCTTCAGAGAGCTGGATCTAGAGACATGTATCAAGGGGGCTCAAGTACAGTAGCAATTGACATGCCAGGAAGTGAATCACATTTTCAAGGTAGTCAAGCACAGATGATGGCAGTGCAGGTAAGCTATTAATCTCATTTTGGAAGAATGGAAGATGAGAATAGTTCAGCACCATTTATAAGTTCAGTTCAGATTCTCATTTGAAAAATATGCTACATCCCCACAAATTCACAATAAGCTAACTAAGTGTAGCTAAATATAACTGCAAATATTAGCAGTGAGGAATTTCTTAAGAAAGCCCCCACTCAATAGATAGACTCTTCAAGGAGAGCACACCCCGTGTAAAGGTTATGCTTGGAGCATTCTCAAGATATCATGCGTTGTTATATCTATTCCTCTTTTCCATTCATGAGCATACTGGCATGCTGACATTGTTAGGTGTGTGTTTTCACTAGGGATTATTCGCTTTCATCAAGCAGTTTCCTCTACTACTCATAGCTATCAAAATAGTTATTATGGTTTGCCGAGTTTCCATAGAAGTTGTTCAAGCATATCATATTTAGCTTAATTTGTCTGTTTCATGTTTTGCATTAGGATGATTACATCCAATCGAGGGCAAATACTATGGAGAATATAGAGCAGACAATTGTTGAACTTGGTGGAATATTTTCACAGCTGGCTCATATGGTTAAGGAACAAGAAGAAGAAATCAAACGGTTTGATGCTATGCTTTTTCGATTATCTATAACATTAACAGAGCTCGTCCATAAACCTTGAACTGATCAGGTGTACGCTCAGGCTCCAAGGAACTAGTAGAATTGTGCTTTCTAATGCAGTATTGTGATATAGTGAATGAGAGTATTGCCACATCTTTTCACTAATTTTGGTTTCGAAGATTTGATGTGCGGTCTATGTGAGAAGTGTATCACTGCTAAGGCAAAGTTGAAATCCTCGTTCATAAAAAAGACGTTTTTTGTTGTCGTCAACAATTGAAACACAGACGATTATTCATACATTTGACATTATTTTGCAACCAGCACTGCGTATTTTTGGTAGTAGATTAATGGAAACAACTGACAGGATCTTTGTATCCAGTTTCGCTTGTCTCTACTAAGACGTATGCAAAATGAAGCTGGATAATTTGTCTTTGAAGTATGACACATTACGTCAAGCAGTTGCTGGATTTTTGTTTATAAAATACTCTCTAGGCAGCGTGTTCCAAACTATCCGTCTTTTATGTTTGTGGACAGTTTTCTCTATGAAGACCTTCGGTGCAAATTTTGTTTGTAGCCTGGCCTTTCTTTCCATTTAGCAGGTTCGTATGATCAGTGCAGATATTGCAGAACTTAATTTATTTGAAAAACATTTGTCCCGAGTTTGGGCGCCTTAAAGTAGGGGTGCAGCTTTTGGTCATGGGTGGCTTATGCATGGGTTTTTTGGTACTTTGAATCTTCATGATTTAGTTCACTTTTTTGTATGATATCAGTTTCTTTCATGCTTTAGGAACATTTTCAATTGTTGTATATTTTGAGGTTATAAACAGGCAGGAGATCCGCGTTGAAGTCAGACATAATTTATTACTTTTATTTTTCCAAAGTCAAAATTTTCATCCTAGAGGGAAGCGCATTCTGATTAAAAACTTGATAGCAATAATGAAAACCTTGATGATTGGAGACAAAGTGCTAAGCAGCATGGATATTCATTAAAAACTCATTTATAGGGAAGTAAATTGCTGAATATAACCGATTTGAGACGTATTGGAGTTGACATAAAAGATGGAAAGGCAGAACTATAGCAGTTAGATATGCCGATATCCAAGGTCGTAAACGGTTAAGACTTAATCAAGTATAGAACGCTTCGATGTAAACAACTATGATCACCAGTTCCGTATAAAGAGTGGAAATAAGCATTTTATTAAGAAGAATCCTCAGGCGTGTGAGTATAAAGGCCATATTACCAGCCATGTCTGAAAAGAAAAGTGCTATTATACTGTAGAAATTCTTTGAATATTGCCACGCCTAACTGTGTTGCTCGTATGTCTCAAAACGATTTTGCCACCAGTTTACACATGGATGTACTGAATGAGTGTTTATTCTGCTCAACCATTTGTCTACAAATTATCGTGGTTTTCATATTTTTATTAAAAATTCCCATCCTCTGGGATTCTATTCCAATGCCGTAACCCCATGGATTTTGAATAAGTCGTTAGCTGAGATAAAGTCTCCAAATATCGCAGCTTTTAAAGCAAAATTAACGAGATATCTGTTTGATTATTGCTTTAGTAACCCTGCAGTTTAGCTTGTTTTCGCCCAGTAGCATAAAGCATTTTTCGTGAATAAATTACAAAGCTCTTTGGAATATTTGTGTATAGTGTTTCCCGCTCTATACATGCATGATTGTCGTATTTATCTTTCACTATAGCACGAAAAAGTAGGAACATTCTTTTAGCATACTGAAAGCTGTTTTCGTCCGACATTCTTCAGAGTATGAAACGTCGGATAACGACGGAAAGGTGAACCGAAATGTATAGCCAGATGCGGGTACACGTGATATGATGAATTATGCGTCTATTTGGCCCTATGATTGGCCAATTAGCACCTATTCAACATTGTTTACTTAAAGAGTCCAAGTGAGAAAATGAACTATTTTTGTTTACACAAGACTGGATTTTGAGTCTTAATGTAAACTGATTCCAAATCACTTAAATGAAAGGACGAACTTGCTTGCCCAAAGATGCGAAAATTATCGTCTGTATATGTTTTGGCGCATTCTGGATTTTTGATGAGATGTTGTCCTATGGCGGAATCACAAGTCATATATTTATAGATATATTTTGGCATTGGTGTCTGTATTAATTTGATTCTTGCACTTCAAATGAAACTATCAGCCTTCAAACTATCCTTTCGATCTATTTAATACTCTACATGTGCACCAAACACTGACTTAAAAATTTATTGGCTATTACGATAAAAGTAAAACTACATGGGTTTTCAAACAAGTAAGCTTTCTGTATGACGAGTAAGTTCACCTTTCATTTTCGGCACCGAAAATGAAAACTGAAGTCTGCCGAGTAACTTTCAGTTCCTTTAGTCAACTTGTGTAGCAAATGCCTTTGTACTGGTTAAGCAATTTAGTCTCATAAAAGGTATACACCAGTTGAGAAGTGTGTATTTGTGAATTGATTATTTCACAAATGCCAAGAATTTAGACACATTATAATTTTTATATTCAGTATGTAATTAGGAAGCGAGTTGTTTCATAGAGCAATTTGATTTGTGGCTTCGCTGCTTTATATGGTAAATTTGAAACAATTGGTGTTTATCAGCCTGTGACGGTAGATTTAAGCTAGGTTTCCGCATTGAAGAAGTTTCTAGGTTTCTATGTTACGAATTCTCTTTCAGGATTGATTCCAATGTGGAAGAGACTGAAACAAACGTCGAACTTGCCCACTCAGAGATTCTCAAATACTTCCAGTCAATTTCATCGAATCGGTGGCTAATGATTAAGATATTTTTCGTTTTAATTATTTTCTTTATTGTTTTTGTTGTTTTCATGACTTAGATACCACTAAATATATTCGTGAATTGAGATAAGCCTAGTCCATACTTAGATAATTATGTCATATTATATGTTCGTTGCATCCGTGTATTCTGTCCTTCATACCAGGCATGTGTGTGACTTAAAGGCCTGGTTTTCGTATAGCCGTTATTGACTGGGATATGTGACAGTCATTGCATCAGCAATGCTACTAGGATATCTACGATGATGTGGGAACGTGGTTTTGGTGATCTCAAGGCATCCCCATAGTGCCCAAGACTTCCCAGTCGACGCGGAAAAAATTGAGAATGTTTCCGTTGCAGCGAATTGTATTCTCGATGACTGGGACGCATCCTTGTCGCTTTCCACAATACATGGAAACCACGCTTAGACTATAGGCATTGCTGCAGATTGTGAATACCTTCGAAACCATTCAGTTCTTGGATTATGGGTCGGAGGTATCCAAAAGCTCGCCTTAACTACGTTAGCCTTTTTCCGTAGCAGAAGCTGTGAATAGTGATTTTCTTCGCAGCCATTCCGTTTGAGGATGGCATTGCACTATGGTTAGAATGGACGCATCTTGTTGTCTAATAATTTAACTTTAAAAAATCCACTACACTGTGTATCCAGAAATATGAAATATAAAACAATTTATAACTTGCCAAAGAGTCACTCCCTGGTAATATCTTGTCCAGTAAACCTCCTGGAAATCAATTAAGATGGATTCCATAAGCGAGTAGGAAATCACTTGTGGATGATCAAGAGGTTTCCCTGATTGTTTTCCCTTGGGAAAATCCAATGTCCGGTTTTGAATTTTTGTAGTAGCCAATTTAATGTGACATACCCGTCAATATGCACCAGGCAACAATCTAAGGAATTTTCATCACTGCAAGAAATGATAAGTTTTGCACCTTAGATCTTAGATTATTGCTTGATATGGATGAAACTTTTAGAGGCAGTTTTGTAGAATTAATTGTGCCATCATAGCATGACAAAGCTATATGATCTTTCAGCTTTACCTTAGAAATATTTTGGAAAAGTTTTAGATCTATTTTGCTTATGGTTTGATATCGGGAAAAGACATATGCAGCTGTGGTGCAGTTGCTGGGGTGCGGGTATTAAATGGGGCTAATCCGTATCAAATTCAAGACTTTTGCTACTTTGTGGAAGTTTTGTACCAGAATTACCATGTTTGAGAGGGTTTATGGAAAAGTATCTGAAAATATTGGCCCTTAGCTCCCCTCACAACATACCTCTCACATTGCCTATGATTTGATGGTACATGTGATATTTTTACAGGCATTATCGGAATTGATAATTTATTTTATAAAACTAAGAACAGTTCAAAGTATTATAATTTGTCTATGTGCAGAGAAAACGTGAATTCGAACCAGCCAGTAAATATCAATCAAGTGTAATTTATTTATAGGTTTGCCTAAAATTTGTCAAAATGGCGTAAACGTCATAGCGAACATTGCATTTTCAATCAATGTTTGCAAACGGTATGTTTGTCAAATTGGCATTTTGTTATGCTACGCTTGCTCAAAGTATAAGCCCAGAACTTTAGTGTTTTCACTTCCTCTCGATGCACTTTTACGTGCTTGTATGTTGTACATTCGTATATTATCATCTTGGCCTGAATTAGCTTGTTAGCTATGAGGGCCGTTTAGGGGTTCCAGGGAACAGGGGAAAATGCAAAATATATCCTGCTCAATTCTAGGTGATGGTTCATAGCACTGGCAGATGAGTTAGTATCTTCTATTACAGTGAACGACGCTGTATCATCAGCAAAAAGCTTGGCGTTAAACTTCACGTCTGCAGCTAGATCATTGATGTAGAATAGAACCCTGGGGTACTGCTGCCGAAACATCTCCCCAGAGAGAATTCTGTCCAGTTAGGACTGTTCGCTGTGTTCTACCCTTAAGAAAACTTTGAATAGGCAAAATGAGATCTCCTGAGACGCCATATGGCTGTAGTCTGTAAATCAGGCCATCATGCCGTACTCGATCAAATGCCATTTTATGAAAGAGATGGTATTATTGGGATCTTCGCTTTTTTTAAGAAAGTGGCGATTAAAGATCAATATGATTTATCAGAGGTCCTAGGATTAGCTAATGTGCTCCCTGCCTTGAGGAAATAATTTCGTTTGGTATCCTCTATCGGGTTTAAACCTTCGGAAGTCATCTGTTGTATTCCCTCCAGCTTGCCAATTGGCCGTCCGTTTTTCGCGAATTTTCTGTAGACACGATTCTTTCCCCTCAAAACGGTTTTAACTTTATCAGTTATCTTCCATGATGGTTGAGATCTAAACGGCTTAGTTTTGTTAGGTATAAAATTTGAATAAATGTTCAACAGAACCTCAATGAGTAATTCAACTTTCTCATTGGGGTCAGGTTGCCTAGGTGCTCTTGCCAGTGAAACGCTTCAATACTTTCCTAATAGCTACGGCATTTGCCTTGTCATAGAGCCAAATCATTGGTTTTGAAGGGGGAAGTTTATATTAGAGACTTATAATTCTCCATAAACTATTTGGTGGCGACAATGGCCATGAAATGAGAGATCTCCATAGTGAAAACACCGCGAACTAATTGCGGTCAGTTAAATCGTTAGATTGGTAATGTTTCAAGGTAGGTATGGTGCCAAGAAGGCTAGGCATTGGCAATATATAAACCAAGCGTCAAATGGAAAATAGGCTGTGAAAGAAATAGGCACTGGGGGACTATACGACAAGGGACTTTACGAGACATGTTGGGATGTTACAGTGACTGTAATGGAATCGACCATTTGTGTGGATATATTGAAAAGTCAACTCAATTATATTTCTGTTGAGGTCGTTTGGGAAGTCTTTATTAGTTTTGTAAATACTATGTAACATGTGCCCAAACAATTGTATAAAAGATGAGAACCATTTCGTCACTGAATGCCTAGCATATCAGGAACTTAGAACACCCTTCATAAGATTGGCCAACATAGAGTCACTTCCTGTTAATTTGCAATTTATGCAGCTTATGAGAAATAAGAGCGGGCCACTAATATATGCTTTAGCCAAAATTTCTGAAAGAGGCATTAAAATTACCAAACTAAAACAGCCCCTACAGATCTTGCTGCCCCCAGACGTTAGTGTTTCTGTTTGTTCTGCCTTCTTTAATTTTTGTTAAATAGTTGATGTTATGCTTAGTCTTTAAGTAACAATTTTGTTTTTGTTAGTTTCCTGTTATGGTATGCTGCCATACGCCGTATGAAGGTAGTGCATTTTGCATTAATAAATACACTACCACAGTTTTGCAGCCGGAGTATGAAGTAAACTTACCTCTGAAATTATGCAGACTCGCAACGAACCGCTACTTATGATAGTCTTTGATTAGGATACAAGCGAGATTCCTAGTTGCATTCCGAAGGTGTACAGCCCACGCCGGAGATTCACTCAACATAGTCTGAACCGCACCAATCTTTTCCCGCGTGTTGCTACCATCTTTGCTACAAGAGAACGCCCATTGAAAACCTCTTGTTTCTATGGTTACATTCACGTTGCCTAGTCACTTGGATAAAGGAAATACATTTCATTTCCGCTTTCTTAGAACTGTGGAACTTGGGTAGGAGGCACTGACCAGTGGTAGGACGTAGACCTAATGAAACCGTTCGGTGCAGCAAGGAAGTGAATCCATGCGTAACATTTGAGGTAGTAAACAGCCACATGTGTTCCTGATCTATGTATAAAGATGCGAAATAGGATGGCACAAATATCGGACATCTCATATATATTGGTATTGTTCACTCTCCTATTATCGAGAAGTCTTGCGATAACAGTTAAGTCAAATGGTGGAATCGACAATTCAACTTGTTGTCAGAGCTCAGTTAGCCCATGTAAATCTTTAGCATTTGCTTTTTCCTGCATTTCAAATAAAACTTCTGGGTCATCATACACAGTTTCCGTTGATGGAGTTGCAAGTTTGACTGGAAGGACGGAATTGATTATACCCAAAAACTACAATGTTACAATTGAAAGCCAAACTGCAGTGCCAGCTGTTGTTAAATGTGAATCTAGTAACGCGATGCTTTTTATACGATCAAATGAAGGAGAGGCATCAATAGCGTTAAGAAATATATTGGTACGCAATTGTGGCCCAAAAGTACCATCAGCTGTTTTGATAGAAGGACCATTGACTGCTGAGTTTACCAATTGCACATTTATCGATAACATATGCTCCGGGTTGAACAGTAGAGATGCTACTGTAACAGTGATAAATTCCCAGTTTAGACACAACATTGCAAATCAAAGTGCAAGCTTCGAAATTGATTTTGCGTTTGGAAATACTTCACTTGGAGGAGGTCTAGGGGTCATGTTTGATAAAGGTGTTGGGAATAGAGTGCAGATCATATCATCAGATTTCATTCTTGGCAGCAGCTTTGTTAATTATGACCCTAATGCTGTAAGCCATGACACTGGTAAGACAAGACTGTTATCAAACTACTATGCAAGTGGTGGTGGACTGTCTGTTATCAACACATTTGACTCAGCCAATAATTCTGTTGTCATTAGGAATTGCAACTTTGAACATAACAGAGGGACATATGGTGGTGGTCTATTTTTCACCTTTGTTCACAATTCAACACACAATAGCATACTTGTTGAGAATTGCACTGTGGCTAGAAATTTTGTATCACTTACTGGTAGTGGACTCTTGATTTCATCATGGGACAGAGCTCACAACAATTCAATAATCTTGAAAAGCTGCAATATATTTTCAAACAATGCAATGGGTGGTGGTGCCATGAAAGTCATTTACAACAACATTGATCCTTCAAATGTAAATAGGGGAGGATTGATGGACTTTCAAATGCACAATTGCAATGTTTTCGACAATGTTGCAATGTCAGGGTCAGCTTTGCGTTTGCTGTCAAATATTCCCTCTGGCCGTGTCTCACAGTCACTTCCAAAATTATATAACTGTAAAATAAGTGGGCATAGACCTGCCAGAGGCTCAAAAGAGTACCCAGGGGCGATACTCAGTACAAAAGTGGGTATTGAATTTCATGGAAGGAATTACCTTACTAATAATACTCAAGGAAGTGCTATTCATATTTCATTAGGAACCATACATGTAAGAGGAGTTCTTGTTTTTGAGCACAATATTGGCCTACTGGGTGGTGCAGCATATTTGGCTGATGCATCAAAAGTAAGATTATATCCAGGAAGCTACCTAAGAATTTCAAACAATCATGCAAAATTCAGTGGTGGTGGATTGTTTGCTGAGGCAACTACGTTACAAGAAGTGCAATATCCATACAATCCTGGGTGTTTTCTTCAATACTCTGAGGCAAAAACACCCCCGTCTCTTTGGCAGGTAAAATTTATTCTACTGGTTTCATGAATTAACTGAAACAGAAACCTCATTTGGTTGTTGTATTTGCTCTCTTGTGTTTTCTTTGTGTTTGTAAACTAGGTAAAATGGTTTCCTTTTCAGGCTTCCCAAATGCTAATATATGATGGAATTGGAGTAGTTGATTCTCTCTGAAGATTTGGGAGTGATGTTGAAATGCTTGTAGATCATAGTTGATGTTGTTGGCAAGCACCATTACAGCTGCCTCCATGCTGTAGCCTTTCTGTAAGCCATTTGTGTTTATGATGAAAGTCTGTGTTGGTCCATGCACTGGACCTACTTGGTCATGAACCACTTTCTCCATGATGTTTGATACACTGGGAACCAGCCTCAGTTAATCCATTGTTGATTGTGGCCCAGAGTGATACTAATGTTACCCTGAATAAAGGAAGGTGCCCAGTCCTTTGGAGATTAGGAATGTGATTCAGCTCTCCTGCAAATCCTTTTTCTGCAGCACTTGATGTAGTAGTGTTGCCTAAACTGTTGCCTGAACTGTTGCCTTTTAATCAGCCTGGATCTTTCTTACTTATTTCTAATTTTTGCTAGTAATTGATCATACAAGGTAATATAGACTGCTACTCAATTAGTCATTTAGAAAGTTGTGGCATTGCGCAGAATATTAGGAAAAGAAGCAATCATTCAGTTAAGTCTATAATAGTTAATTGTGTCTCAGAGCAGAGTTGTAAATGTTTCAGCTATAGTTTGATTGCCATTAGGAGTTTCAGAAGCTATCTCACTTTTCTTAACTTATAATGGGATCTAACTATGGAAGGATTGGCTCAAAGAGTTGGTATCATGGTAGTTTATTCACTAGCAGCCCCAAGAGTAATAGCAGGGTTGCAGGTATTCTCTGAAATTTGTTTGAATAAGCTTTTTGGGGACCTACTGGGCGAGTGCCTGCTAACACCATTCGCCATTCTGCCTCTGTTAGCAGAAATTAATGCTAGGAAAAATTGGATGTATGGACACTATATATGAAGTAGTAGAAGTGTTTTAGCTACTTATCAGAATATTCATAATAGTTGCATCATAGTTACGTATCTTGTTTATTTTTGCACCTTTTCATTTTATATGTAGTTAATTCAGGTATGTTGATGTACCCTCCCCCCAAAACACCAGTGATAACAGTAATGACTTCACAAAGCCATTTGATTTCTCTGTCCTAAAATATCTGCCTTCAGTGATGCTCGTGTAGTAGCTGCCCTTCTTCCCGAATTTCCAATGTTTTTTAATTTTCTTCTTATTTTCCAAGACTGGTTGCCAAGTTTATATTAAGCGAACTAACTGCTCATGATCATTTGACCTATCTACTTTTCTAGACCAAAGTGGAATTTACAAACAATAGCGCATCATTGAAAGGGGCAGCAATATTCTTAAATAGTCTGGTTGGTTGTCTATGGGGTGAAGACGATGATAACAGACAACATAATAGGTCGTTGCGATGGGCCGACAAGATAACTTACACTGGTAACTTTATTTTACTGGAAGGAAATAGTGTTAAAATTGAAGGACCCAAAGTTGACATTGCAACTGACACATATGATTACATTGTCACAAATTCGCACAAGTCGTTGCAGGTAAGCAGCATACTATATTCACCGTTATTTTGTTCTATAGATGTAAGAATGTACATTAATAATTTACAAACTAACAATCTACTTTATAACTCTACGTAGACGATACCAGGGGTACAGAGTATCATGACTGCCCCCTGACCTTTAAGATACTCTTCTGGTCGAAAAACTAAATTCCACAGTTTGTGACAAATTAATCACTTTTGGATTTTCAACCAGAGGAGTACATGAACAGGAATCTAAATACAACAATTAAACGAGAAAGTAATAACAGGAGAGGAGAATTTCAAGGTTGTGTTACCGAGTCATTCAAAACATTTGGAGGCATGGATGTATTCCAGTGTTGCTCTGAGAATTTTGCATTTGAATCGAGAGATAGCTGTTCATGGTCGTAAAGGATGATTTTTAAGCAGCTCTTCATTTAGGAGGCGTATTATACCATGAGGCAGCGATATAGCATTTAAACTGCTGAAAAGATCACGTCTAAATGCATCATAAGCATGGCAGAGCAAGAAATAGTGTTCCGTGTCCTCAGCACCGTCGTTTATTGTGCCCAAAGAGTTCAAGGTTTCCTTGAAATTATACTTAGATTTTCACTATAGCACGAAAAAGCGGAAACATTCTTTTAGCATACTGAAAGCTTTTTTCGTCCGACACTCGTCAGAGTATGAAACGTCGGATAACGACCGAAAGGTGAACCAAAATATATAGCCAGATGCGGGTGCACGTGATCTGGCTATATATTTTGGTTCATCTTTCGGTCGTTATCCGACGTTTCATACTCTGACGAGTGTCGGACGAAAAAAGCTTTCAGTATGCTAAAAGAATGTTTCCGCTTTTTCGTGCTATAGTGAAGTTCTGTAGTACCAACAGACTTTTCACATACTTAGATTTATAAAAATTCAGCACCTTCATTTGGTAAGTCATAGTCGCTACTTGGTCAAAGCAATGGTAGGCGGGTGTTTATTGTAGGACAGATTTGCGTGCCTCTAGGTTCCTAGTGGGTCTTTTGCTTTGTCTTCCTCCTTAGAGCCCTGGATAGTGAAATATACGATAGATGCCTTGTTTTGTTGAAAACCACCTTTTGCACTTTTAGAAGGACATATACTTGCAAGGGAATTATATAAGTGGGGGTATCTAGTAGTCATAAAAAGTACACCATAACATGGCACATATTTGTCACATCATTTGAATGATTTTGTTATCTTTATTTATTGACCAACTACAATCAGCTATAATTGCATCGTTTTTTTGCCTTTTCTTCACCGTCCTCTTCGTCATATTCTTCGTTGCTTTTGTCCATGTGCTTTTCAGCCAACTTTGAAATCATCTGTATTTGCACGAATTGAGGATCTTGGGTAGAACTGCAAAAGTGCAAGTGTGCATAAGTCCATGTTTGTAAAGTAGAAGTCCAGAATAGAGGTTATTTTCTGTTGTGACAAAACAGAAGTGTACACGTCACAGTTTCTAAAGTTTTAATGACTATTATAGTGCGCTGCGCTATTATTTAGATAGTGGTGCATGTGCTGCAAAGTAGGATGTTTTGAAAATGCACAGTGTGCATACAGGGGCAATGCGGTATGCTGAAAATGCTACAGGGATTGGACATTATGATATGGGCTATGACATTGAAAGTTGAAGAGCGTGTTTACAGACTACCTTTTATAGTGACTTACACTCTTTTTTGCACCAGCACGCTTTATAAGAGATCTGAGCTTAGATTTTTCAAAAATTGAGACCACAGCTAGAAATTGCTCAATCTCAAACATGAAATTAAGAGAGATTGCCTCAAGCAATCACCTATATTCGTTCTGTTGTTTGACAAAAATCCCGATGGGTTTGTTAATAGACGTCAGCATTTGTAGCCTGCCGGAATATCCTAGAAACTGCATGCTGCATGCAATTTTTTAAATATTTGCATAGAATTCATTCTTGAAATAAGGAGAATCATATGGTGATATGAATGTAAAAGTATCAAGAATATTGGATAAAAATTGCCTGGTTCTTGTAAAGAAGAAGAGTATACACGTTAGTTTATCTTTTAGCTATTAGCTATTAAGCAAACTACAGAAATTCATTTACTGTAAGAAGAAACATTTTGTAGCACACTGAGACAGCACCTTTCTCATCCGACACTCTATTGGTTGGTATACATTGGTTTACATACATTGCCCATCTCATTGCGTATCTACTTGCGAAGAATAGCTCTTGATATTATATCAAGTAAAGCATATCAATTTTTAAGAGAGATTTTATGTAAGGAATAGCTTCAAATAATATACATATATTCCAATAATCTAGTGGGTGGCCACTGCATTCTTATCTTAGGTTGCACCTGGGGAGACATATGAGCTCAATATTTCAGCAATAGACCAACTTGGAAACGAAGTCTATAGCGTGCCTGCTGTTAAACAGATATTTGAAAGCTCTGCGAATCAAGAGATATCAGTTGGACAACAATATTTTGTTCTTCCTCCTGGAAAAAAGACTATCCCTCAACTCTCAATAATTGGAGGTAGTTTTTATGATGCTACAGCTGGTGTGAATGATACTGAGTTTCTACGAATTTCTGCAACACAATCAAATTTCTTAGTGGAGAAGAACATAAGACTAGATTCACAGAAGTGCTATCCTGGCTTTCTTTTTGATGGGAACACATGTGTATGTGATTTATCGATACCTGGTATAGACAGGTAAGTTGAAGAATTCTGTGATGTAATGCTTTCTTTTCAAAGCAACTTTCTTTTAAAAATAAGAAACAGAAGAGCTGATCTAACAATAATAGTTCATGTCATAGCCCCCAAAATTGAACACTTATTAGGGAGTTGAGCCGCCGTTTTGTATATCGGTAGGGGACGTAAAAAGTAAATTTACCAGCTGTTGAAGAGTAGTTGCCAGAAAATTGTGTGCATCCGTATCAGTAATTTCATTGCCGTTAAGGCCACCTGATAAAATGTTGTCTGGCTTTGGGTAGGGGCACTTCTCTCCTGTACTTGGCAAGAGGCTTGTCGGATGGCTTAATAGGTGAACACACATTTGTCCCTTATGATTTCAATCCATAATGTATGAGCTGGAATCGTAATTCATATGCTAGAATTCCGACTAGCTGGAGCAGAAGAAGGCCATCTGACACTAGTGTATCAAATTTGGACCTTGAGCTTTCGAGGTTAGTCACTGGGTTTGTCGACTGTCTAATGGGAGGGGACGAGAGACACAAATCAGTTAGTAAGTTCGAATTTAAAGAATGGTTTGATATTAATGAGTGAATATCCCATTCTTGGATAAAAGCTAGTTATATAACAATATCTCATCTAAATCAATCTGCAAGATTTCCCGACATGAATATTATAAAAGCTCACAATTCGTTTGGACCTTGGCTTACAGATTTCTGTAAAGTTGCCTATTATGGTTCCTAAATATTTTGTTGCATTAAAATGCAGACAGAATTACTCAACATATAGTATGTATTAAGTCCAGGGAATTTTCTATCTTTGAGATTCTCGAAGGTTAGTTTGAAGAGACAGAACAAAAAAGAATGGGGCTCATTCACAAGAACGTTACTTAAAATGGGTTTTCCTATCATTTTCAAAAATATCCGGAGTTAACAGCACCAATAGTCTAATGAAATTGCTATAGATTATGTTCAATGGTGGGATTCAGCCTGTCAGCAACGGTTCACCAGAACCAGCTCCTACAGTCATATTTTGCGAATCGGCTATTTTCATCTGGGAAATCGTAGTTTCTCATGATACTTTACTGTGCCGAGTGACCATGGTGGTTCTGATTGAGGTAGAGCCTGTTCCTAAAATATATCAATCTCACCACTCATTATGTTGAAATCATATCTCAGTCAATTATGCCTCGTTTTAGAGCTTATTAAAGTGAAAGACGTATTGTCAAATTTTACTTCATATCGATGTACCTCAATTTAGATATAAACACAAAGTGCACGACTTCCTTCGTTGTAATCTCTGTTTTGAAATTCTTTTATAGGTGCAGTAAAGGTCGCTTTCTTTATCTAAAGGACGGGTATTGGGGCGGCATTGTGAATGGCCGGTTTGTGACACATATTTGTCCAAGGGGGTACTGCAATTGTTCCAGAAAAGAAGGTACTACTGGCTGCTTTTACGACTTCAAAAGGCCCAACGACTTTTGCGTTCCTGGGAGAGTCGATACGTTGTGTGGAAGATGCAAGGACGGTCTGGCATTGAGCCTTCGCCCAACAGAATGTATTAATTGCGATGGCACTGGTGCCATTCTTGCAATATCCATTATTATGGTTGCGATTTTTACGCTACTCATAATATACTTTAATCCAAATATACCAACTGACTTGCGTGGAATTTTGTTCTATGTCCAAGTAATGCCTTTCCTTTTCAAGCCTAATGATAGAGTTGGTGATATTGTCACTACAATTTCTGGTATATCTGATCTTGGAAGACCAACAGAGTATCCAATCAATACATGTGCAGTGCCAGGTCTTGGCAACCTGGGAACTGCTACTTTGAATTACGTCACACCTGCAGAAGTCCTATTAATTTTGCTTGTCATATTCGTCATCCGGCGTTTCATTCCATTTAAACGCAACAAGCCGTTTCAGTGCTTTTTAGTTCTTATGGTCTTGATGTACAAGTATCTTGTTGAAACCAGTTTTGCTATCATACATTGCGTTGATGTTGGAGGTATGTTCAGTTTATTATTCTGAGTATATACATATTGTAGTTGAATGGTCGAGAAGCGACTACAGTAACTTTAATTGCATAGACAAAGACATTGTGCCTCGAGCATACTGGGTTATTAACGATAGTGTCTTTGGTAATCGAGATGCTCAAAATACACACGAAAGAAGTTAGTCTGTCTTATTTGATGATTAAGAATTGTGATTTTCAAAGAGTGTCTTTGAAAGATAAAAGTCTTCGTCCTTGTGTATTGCACATGGCAGACTTTTCCCTTTGATAGACCATGGAGGAAAGAAGCCTTCTGTGCATTAACCCTTATTAGCCAAGTGAATAGGATGAGTTCAGTCATGGTTTTCAATAGTCACGACTACTTACTTTTTACTTAGTATTGAAATTACATTGCTATAGTTTACTTTTACTTTAGTGAAAGCCATGCTGAACTATTTCGTCATGGCGGCGCCGAGGTAGGTCGCTCTCCTCGCTCTGTTTGAATCAATTTCAATCAGAGTCCGCCTTGTGCTGAACTTTTCAGAAGTTGCAAACAAACAAATGCAAGATATCCTTGTCCAGCATCTCGTACCGTAAATATAATGAAGTTTGGAACGCTGAACTGTCAAGGTTTAGTACAATTAAGTGTGAAAAAGCAACAGCTTGCAGATGATACCGAGAAGTACAAAATAGATGTTCTCGCAATACAAGAAACCCATCTAAAGGAATCTGGTGTCGAAACAATTACATCAAGCTCAGGCAAGAAATATTATTTATATTATTCAGGGCACAAAACGAAGTCAGTGAGTGGAGTTGGAATCATAACGTCGATAAAAAGCTTCGTAGAGTTTAGGCCCATCTCAGATCGAATTTGTCAAATAACAACAATAATGAACAATTATTGCAAAATCGTCATAATAAGTGCGTATGCACCAACAGAAGAATCATGCAAGAAAACCCCATGCCTAAGGGAATATTTCTATAATGAATTAGATTCAACACTGAAAAATGTAAAATCAAGAGACATTGTGATTGTTGGGGGAGATTTCAATGGTAAGACTGGATCTGCATACAATCTCTACAAAACATACATGGGAAAATATGGAAAAGGTGAAGTAAACACAAACGGGTATGCTCCTCTGGAACTAGCTAAGTCAAATAATTTGAAGCTAACGAACACCTTTTTCAAACACAGACCTGCTCATGTAACGACGTGGGAATCCCCCGAAAGAACTCTAGACGTGATAGATTCGAAAAGTGGTACTGTGAGAAAGAACCCATACAGAAACCAAGTTGATTACGTTCTAATAAAAAACAGACAAGATATTCGAGTGACAAATTCAAGATCATACGGAGGAATAAACACGAAGTCAGACCACAAACTTGTGCTAACCACAGTGGAAACGAAATGGCCATACATAAAAATCTCAGAAAAGAAAACTGAAAGAATTGATTATAGGAAGATGTCTGACACTGCAAAAAAGGAAGAATACAGAATAAGAACAGAAGAAATCCATCTCTCTAAAACAATACCTACTACCAATCAACAACGATGGACAAGAATTGTAGAAAGTTCACTTGCAGCTGCCACAGAAATTTTTGGAATCACTAAAAAGAAGAAATTTATAGAAGACAATAAACTCTTAGAACTATCGAAAAAACAAAAACAGCTAAGAGATGAATTAAACAGCACAAAAAATAAAGAAAAAAGATCGAAACTAAAAGTTGAAAGGAATAGATGTATGACAGACATCCAGCAATTCTTAAAAGATAAAGAGACAAAAGAAATTGAAAATAAGATTGAAGAAATTGAAAACACACCAAAAGATTCCCAAAAAATGTTTCAGGTCATAAAACAACTAAGCAAACAAAAACGTGTATCCAAGTTGCTAATTGAAAGTGAAAATGGCTTTACAGCAGATGAACAAAATCAAGCAGACTTAATTGCAGAATATTTCAAAAAACAGTTTTACAGAAATGCAGAAAAGATACAAAATGAACCAACAATTATGCAAATTCCTTTTACAACCGAAGAAATCAAGCAAGCAATCATGTCCCTAAAAAATAACAAGAGTACCGGTATAGACAACGTCAAAGCAGAACTTTTGAAAATAGGCCCCGAAATTTTCTGTGAAGAGATTGCACAAATATTCAATGAAACAGCCTCAACTGGTATCTTTCCGAAAGAACTGATTTTAGGAATAATCACAGCATTGCAGAAACCCAGAAAGAAGAAAGGACCTATTGAAAATCTGAGACCAATAACTTTACTATCAGTGTTAAGAAAAATCCTTGCTACATGTATGATGAAACGTATAGGTGAAAAAATCAATAAAGAAATACCCATTTCTCAAGCAGCATATTGTAAGGGTCGAAGTACAACAGAGCATGTCTTTGCCTGTAAAATTCTAGCCGAAAAAGCAGCAACGTCCACAAATTTTGAAATTCATTATCTATTGCTCGATATGTCAAAAGCTTTCGACAGCATCATAAGAAGTGAACTAGTAAAAGATCTGCAAAAAAGTTTAAACAAAGATGAATTAAATATGATTCAAATAATGCTAGGAACTGAGTTAATGGTACAAGTTGGAAAATCTAGAAGTTCGACTTTTAAGACAGACACTGGTACACCCCAAGGTGACTGTTGTAGTGGACAAGAATTCATATTCTACCTAGCAAAATCACTTGTAGAAAAACAACATGAAGAACATAACATGCAAAACAGAAAAGAACAAACAAACTGCAATGAAGTAAGAATAAGTAAAGGTTGCGAAAAGCCATCACATGACAAGAAAATAGAAAATGTCGAAATAAATATGGAATATGCGGATGATATAACAATAGCAACAACAGATAAAAAAGTAATCGAGCATATAAAAGAACAACTTCCATCAAGACTATAGAAAAGAGGTCTGATGATAAACATGTCAAAAACTGAAGAATATACGGTGAAATATAAGAACGAAAATGAATGGAAAAATGCTAAGATACTAGGATCCAAACTAAACACAGAAGCAGACATTGCAAACAGAAAAAGCCTATCACTCAATGCACTGACAAACTTAAAAGAAATTTTCCAAAACAAACGATTGTCAAGAAGAACTAAAGTAAGAGCATTCGAAGCATACATAACACCAGTATTTTTATACAACAGTGAACTTTGGACACTAACGAAAACGCTAGGAAATCAAATTGATAGCTTTCAAAGGCGAATACTACGCTCATATGTTCTAAATATTAGATGGCCAAAGATTGTAAAGAATGAAGACGTATACGAAAAAACCAAGACAGAACCATGGAGCAAAACAATTGAGAAAAAGAGATTAAAATGGTTTGGTCACCTGATGAGGTTAGATGAGAACACACCTGCACGAAAAGCGTTAAGTGTGGCATTAATACAATCAAAAAGACCACGAGGAAGACCAAAGTTTACATGGCTGGAATTGATGCAAAAACAATTGCAAGAAATTAATTTAAAATGGGAAGAGGCAAGTCAACTGGCAAAGGACCGCAAAAAATGGAAGGATATTTTGAAAAGAAAAAATGTGACTTAATGAAAAACGTTGTGTGGCTGCGTCACGTTATATCGTTTAAATATATATGCTGAACTATTGTTTTTGTTTGGCGAAAGCCTTGTTAAAGTTTTGCTCTACATTGTTAAGAGCCGTATAACCTGTGATATAAGCGATATTAAAAAACTATGGACATTTTGATAGTGAATGTCCCATTTGCTGATGTATATCAGACTTTAAGTCCTACTGATTTAGATTGATTTTACTTGAGCATGCTGCTGTTTTTTTAGGTTTTGAACAATGGATTTTTTATGCTATGAATTATGCTCGGAGATGGAATCTGTTCATTATGAATCTGTTTTTGCTCTATACGAAACCTGTATTATTGGAATATTAGCAGACATGAAGTGGTCTCCTAGGAACGCTGTTTCATGCAACTATGATTGAACCTTACTCGTCTGTATTTCAATAGAATGGAAATCGTATACTAGAGATACAATAGCATTCCGCAAAAAATAGCCTTTACACTAAGCCTCCGTGATTTCACTCACTTGAATATAGTCATAAACTATCCTATATATCGTTATTATTGTTGTTGGAAAGATGCTTAATTTTTAACTTTGGCTTGTTCTACAAGAGAGTCCAGAGTTGTCTGTCAAGATAAAAAGACCGTCTCTCAATTGTTTTTTGAGCAGGAGAAATTGTGTAATCAGAGCCATCGCCCCAAGCAACTTATTCATATGTACTATGTAAGGATACTTTTAGCTTAGGCCCAAAAGAGTTCTTTGGTGTGGAATTTTACTGTGCCGGTGTCTATTGAAGTTTCATTCATTCAAGTTTGAAACTTACATAGTTACTTACTTTTTACACAGGGAAAAATGTGTACTTCTATGATGGCAGTTGGGAATGCTTTCAAGGCTTCCACCTGGTGTTTTTCGTCGTCTCAATTTCGGTGATACTAGTCTTCGTTGTTGTACCAGTTATAATGCTTGTTATCACTGTACACAATGGTGCGGGAAAGATTTGTTATTGCTTTGATATTCCAGTGCAAGCTATTGATGTCATAGCACACGGCTTGAGGTACAGTAGTAATTGTTTTGTATATATGTACCTTTAGTTCAATTTTTGTTGTTGTTCTGCTTGTGGAAAGTTTACGGTTTAATACAAGCTAGTGATCTATTGTCACTTCTTTTAATGTGAAGTCGATTTTTGTGTCCCAATGAATAACTAACTTGATTCCTGTAGCTAGTTAGGAATTCAAATGCATTTGATTTTATTAATTCCCTTATTCAATAGAATTAGTGCATGTTTCGCTATGCGGACAAAGGCATATCGTATTTTCCGCCATTCCACACTATTGACCTTAGTAGATATCCCTAGGTATGAAGATTAAATTCACAAATCATGAGGATCTCAATTAATGCTTATGGCGTTAGATCACCGCGAATGTTCAATATAGGAATATTTCTGAGCCGGAAAAAATTAGTTGTTTGGCTTGGAGTGTTTAAGTTATCTTTCAATCTTTCATCGATCGATTTCTCTCCGATTTCATTGTATAGCAAGAATTTCAATAAGAAATGTGTTTTGAGTCACTGCAACTAGAATTTAAACACAGGAATAAAGTTTCAAAATTAAGTCTGATTTGGTATGATTTATAGTTACAAACTAATTCAAACAAGTGTGTGTCAGTAGCTTTTTTTGACGATAAAGCAGTTTGTTTTGTTTGCTAACATCTTTGACTGCTATTTTTTGAATGGAATTGTATAGGCATATACGATCAGTGTTCATAAGTTAGTATTTCTGTTTGCAGGAGACATTCTGATGACGGACTGTGTGAGGAGTGCAAGAGAAGGAGAAGGCGCCTGTCCGTACATGCTGGTGATCAGGATATCGAGTTAGACTACTGTTCTCCTTGCTCTGAGAAACTTGATCAATCATGCAAAGGCTGTTCACAGAAAGCAAAGAATTTTTGGTTGGCTTATCTTGGAAACGAGCGCGGCTGGTGGTGGTCAGTTGATTTTACTAGGAGGGTGATTTTGGTAGCTCTATATGTTTTCATACAGGATTGGGAGCTGAAGCAGGTTGGCTATGTATTTTTAACTCATATTAGGCAATTTGACTTGTATAGTACCGTATAACTAGATATCTATAGTGTTTAATGTGTAACTGTTATTCCCGATAACTGTCATTGGTTGTGTGCATAACAGAGCCATGTAGACAGCTGAACTGAATTAAGGGAAGGCAGATATACATCCAATCATTTCCTCAATAAGCAACTTTCATGTGTCACATGACCATTACGTAATACTATTTGTGATTTGTTGATATCGACTGGAGGGCAAAAAGCGGAAGGAAAATATTTGCATGGTGATTTCTGTGCTAAGGATTATGTAGTATAGTAGAATCAAATCTGTAGCAACTCTATTGCATTGAAATCAAGCTGTTTTCATTCAGAAAATTAAGAACGTTAAGCAACTTTACGACGTGACAGATAGTAACTCACTTCGTTGAGGTAGCAGCAGCAGGCATTGAAGGTAGTGGAGACTCCAATTCATTGGGTGAATCAGATTATCATTTGTTCAAAGCAGACCACAGACAGTTTCAGTCCTAGCTCTGTATGGCAAATGTATTCAACATTATTATCAAGGAACTTCACATTGCTACACGTAACGCTCGTATCTTCCCAGCTACTTTCTGTCCAAGTGAGGTTAGCCGATCAGAAGTACGATTACATAATGGTCATGTGACCAGTGAAAGTTACTTATTGCTGCTAAGTAAATATGAAGCTAAGGATTCAGGGAAGTTGAAATGAGGAGGTTGTTGAGGAGCACTTTAGATCTAGCTTTTGTGGAACTCTCCTCTTCTGAAGTTGTTGTTTGCTCTTTTCGTCTTCCAACTTGCCAAGAGCTTCTAGAGCAATTCAAGTTATTCTTGATTTCGATATTTGTTGGATGGTTTTGTATAATTTTAGTATTGGCTACGAATAGGTTCTGTTACTGCAGTTTGATTCTGTCATTCGTCGTTTATCTCAATAGTTAGTACAATATGAACCCGATATTCCAATAAAAATTCAAGAGTCTATATGGCTGCTTTTACGCCAGAACTATTGCTTTCATTTCAGAATGAATTGCGTTTTTAGATAATATTTGCCATGGGATATTTATGAAGTGAAGTCTTGAGACATATTTCTGTCTTGTGACAGGAACAGCAATTGCAAAAATTCAAAATATTGTAATGAATTTTAGATGTTTGGAAACACATGATGTTTTCTTATTTTGTAACAGTAATCGTATAAGATTATTTGCTTTAATTTAGCTCATTTCATATCAAAGGACTAATTTTATACAGTAACGGATATTGTGATAAAATGCAATTCCAACACTATGGAAATTCTTCCTGCGTGTTATCAATCTTGTTCTTGGTAATACTCGTTATTATCACGTGACATTAGGTTCTAATTTTTTATTGTTTTTCAGACATGCATCACCATTGCCTGCTCATGCATATTTGCTCTACATTGCATTGCTTGGCCGTATAATGAGGTGAATCGGTGGGCGAACGAAATCGAGGCAGTATACTTATTTGCGCTTATGATGCTTGCTAATGTGCAGTCAATCGAAAGCGACAACATAAGGCATACTGTGTCCATTCTAGTTCTTTTGCTCACATATGTCTTTGGTGTTGTATTCTTTTTTGTCAAGGCGGTCAGATTTTTCAGACAGTTTATTCAGAAGAAGCGAAACACGGATTCAGCATGAAAAGAAGCGATGGCATTGATCTTAAAATCTTCCTAGACAATGCCTATATCATATGGTTTTGCATCGAAAATAAGATTGAGTTAGATCATATTTGCATTATTGGAAGCACTTTGATAAATTACATTGTAACTTGATTGTTAGCTATGTCATTCTGTCTCTGAACCTTTGTTCAAACATTTGCCTATTAGTTATTCATGCTTGATATATATTAGATGTGGAATTAGCCACACCTGCAATATTATTCATCCCTTGCCATTCATATGATCATCGATATAATCAGCTCATATATGTTAATGTAATATATGTATTTGTAAGAATACCTTTTAAGAGTAGAATTAGTGGTAGAGCCCTAAGTGTTTTCTTTGGGAGTAACATATCGAATAGGGCTTTCTTGGAATAAATCTGGTTGCTGCCATATTCGAAGCGCAATGTGCTTAAATAGGAGAGCCTTCACGTATAGTTTTATGATCTTGATATATCACAGGTTAAGCGGTACATTGTAGATTATAGCAACTGCACGTCGCTTGCTTCAGAATTCGCACAAGTCTTTTTGCAGTTCAGCAGGGAATCAATAGGTGTTAAAAGTTATTATGGTTACAGTGTGTAATGAATGGATGGGGTTTTCCATTTGGAAACCATAGTCATAATTCCGCGACATATTTGGGTTGTAGTAGTTTAGGAGCCTTCGCACTGAGCCATATGTACACTTGTCAGATGACGTATATGTTCCATATTAGGCATCATATCACTAGCCTATGCTATATGAAAACGAAATTAATTTGTGATTTGCATGTAGAGAGCTCATTTTACCTGGTTGCATATTGTTAGAATTTTATGTCTAGAAGATCAATTCCTATTGAATTTGCTATGTAACACCTAATTTCTGGTTTACGCCCTCCTCTCAATTGTGCCCCCATATCCAATAAGCCCGTTTTTAAAAGCAAATGATTATTAAAACCACACCCTCTCTTCATAAAGCCCTCGAAAAATGTGTGTAATACGAAAAACCAGCTGTTTTGATAGAAAGCATAGACTTTGTGCTATTGATCCCGTTCGTTGGCATTCAACAACGGAAATCGATATCAAACTCAAACTTCTACATATTTATGCATAGACACGTTGAACAGCATAAGATGAAGCTCTCAGCAGAAATAACAATGGCAAAACAGAATGGCTTGGGGCCCTTAAAAGGTTTTTTTTTGGGAGCCTTTTGAAGTGTATTATTTTTCCGAAATCTAGATAAGACGAATATGAATTTTTATCTATAAGGGATAAAAGAAGTAATAAGTGGCTGCCCGTGAACTCGCGAGTATCGTCTTAATTAATGCATTTTTCATTCCTTTGGGGCGTCAAAGGCATCGGGGCCTTTTTGAGTTGCTCTGACTTCAAACTATGTCGGATATGTCAGTGAGAAATAATCCAAAAATTGGTTTTGACTGTGCGTACTAACACCTAGCCTGCATGCAAACTCGACTGGTTGCCATTATAGATTAGGCGGAAAATGAGGTAGGGGTATACTAGAGCCAAATTTTGTTAGATAGTGTTTATCTGATGCAGAATTTTATGCTGAATAAGAAAATCTTTGGTAAACGTGCGGCACCCGCTGCATTTACCAAATATGGCTACTTTTGAACCGGGATTACAGTTATCAATTTTTCACGAAATTTTTTTTCAACTTTTTTCAAATGTTAAAAATTATGATGATAGCATTCTGAATGCTGATTTCTTTAATTCTAGAACAATGTTCTTAAAACTTTCTTAGCAAGAATTTTCAAGTTGCGTAAGATATCAGAGCTCACAGAAAAACAGGCACCAATACTTGTTCTCAACAGATAAAATTCAATATTCGTTTATAAGCAGGACCTCCACACATTTGCTGCGTAGTTGGATCGATGGCAGTGGAACTACAAGTAATGTCGACATTGAGGGAACATACACAAGTCTGGAATCAGAGACGACACTTCATTGGCTCGTTTAAGGGGAATGTGGCTCACAGATTCCCAACGAAAGGGCGTGACTTGCTTGATGAAAAGGCGCGAAGAAAGTAAACTGAACCTAAAACATGGGTAGCAATGAAAGAGTGAGTTAAATGAACTTATCCATAATTGCGTGACTAATGTACAAACAGCCAAAAAGTTTGTCTAACAGAATCGACTTTTTCAGAGTGGGTGCTGCACCCTTAGCTTCTAATAGATGTGCCATTGTCTGGAATCCTAGCTTTCTTTTCATAAGCAGTTTTAATGATTTCTCAGCGAAGTGCAAGTACATCTTTCTTTCCCCCTAAAAATATCGTAGGCATGTTCTTCCAATTTTGAAAGTAGGTCTTCATCTATTCTCCAATGAGCTCCTAATTGCAACAAAACACGAACCAGCCTTTAGTTCTTTTCAATTATTTGCCAAAAGTGACTCCTTGATTTTCTGAGAAAAGATGAGATATACTCAATTCATGTGACTGAGTGGAAACCAAGAACCCTCAATTCCAGTTGTTAGCGGTTCGAGTTAATGGCGACAAGAATTCTGTCTACGTTGATGTCTACAGTGAAGCATGCACCGGGATATGAAGCTGTATCAGCACATATTTGGTCTGATAGCCATACAACACTATGTTGGATTGCAAACAAGCACAAGTGGAAGCAATTGGTTTCGACTAGAGTAAATGAAATCCTTCGCAAAACGAGAGGGATGCGATGGAGACTGTCCAACAGAGGCAAACCCTGAAGATTTGGGATCATGAGGCATGTCTGTTGTAAAGTTACAACAAAGTTCACTGTGGAGACGAGGACCACATTGGATAAGAGAAGATAAAGACAGTTTGCCAAAGAATATTGTTAGAAGGATAGAGGAAAGCGAAATGGATGAAAGAAAATCGGTTGCTGTAACGACAGTCAATGTCAATAATGAAGGATAGGAAAATGGAATAAAACAGCTCATAGAGGTAAACAAATGAAGTTTGTAAAAGAAAATTTATAGAATAACATCATGGGTATTAGGATTCATCAGAAATTACTGAAACAAAGAGAAAATTTCAATGGTGTTCAGGTAAAGGAAATTCAAGAATCAAGGTAATTGTAGATCAAATGGGCACAATCAGAGCTGAAGGAAAACATTAGGTTCAAAGACATTGCTAAGTCATTAGGTTTTAAAGAATTAGATGGAATTATGCGTTGTTGTGGAAAGTTGAATCAAGCTAACTTAAGAGAAGAGACAAAATTTCCTATCTTCTTGCCCAATCATAACCCTGTCATACACTTATTCATCAGATCATGCCATGCTAAAGTATTTCATAAAGGTAAGAACCAAATACTTGCAAAGCTAGGACAGAAACGTTGGGTAGTCAAATGTAGACAAGAAGTAAAGAAAGTGATTCGCGGTTGCACAAATTGCCTATAGTTAAAGAGCGAACCAATTTCTGTTCCAAGAATAGTAATTCTTCATTCAGAAAGAGTAACAAAAGCAAGACCATTCGACTACGCGCTGTATCCGAATGTAAATGTGTTGACGAGTATATAAAGTATACATGTTGGTTAGCGTAGAATAGAAAAAGAAAGTATCTGTGTAACATAGCTAAACTAGCAAGTAACTGTCGCATGTTGGGGATAAAGGTGAGTCTGGATAATTGGTGAATAGTGCCACGGGCAAATTGCTGGGACATTGAACTGTGGAAAGTATGACATGATTTGCAATGGCTGAACACTAGCATGCTGTACGTTGGATAGAGAGTCAAACCTGTCATCATTCAACTTAACTGGTAGTTTAAGAATTCGTGATGGTCTTTGTTATGAAGTTGTTGCGGGGGGCATTTGATAGTTTTAATGATACTGGAACTGATGGACTAAATGCTGGAGGCAAAGGAGACAATCCCGACTTCATTCATTTCATTTATCTTTGTTACGCACAAAAACCCTATCAGCTAATAAGTACATATACAAAGAAAAGTAAACGGAGAATGCTCGTCTACAAAAAATAATCATTGCTGGTCTTCGTAGGTATCGTGCTTCTGGAATGGATGCTAAATATGCAGGAATTCCTTTATTTCTTTTTGAACGGGTAATCGTGGAACTCATTCTTATTTGTAGTGGGATTTCATTCCACATCTGTGCACCAAAATACAGAGAAACTCCTTCTGGAGAATTCTAGGTTATGTGCTGCGGTGTTTACGTCAGCAAAAATTTCTTTTTGAATAAGTAGATATTTGGAATTTATTACTTCTATTAGCGTGCATGCTCTGTTTTGTAAAAGCTGAAGATGATCGAGCTTTTTGTTTGATAAATTGCCCCATAGTTCATTACTGTATCTCAAATGACTCTCAAGCAGTGCCTTAAACAGCTGGTCCAATTAAGATTGCGTGAGTATGTTATTTGGTTTTATTTTACCTTTAAGGTTTTTATATTGCTCATTCCATGTCAGGTTTTCATCGACCGTAATTCCAAGGTACTTAACCTTGTGAGTTTGTTTGATTGGCTCTCCATTTACATATACCTCTAGTGGATCAAGAATACGGTTTGTCGTTTATGACCAATAATCATATATTCTGTTTTTTAGTGTTGAAACTAAGCTTATTCTGATGTACCATTCTGCAATATTATCAATCTCAGCTTTAAGATCATTACAGAGATCGTCGATATCTTTGGCAGAACAGGTGATACTGGTGGCATCCGCATGCATGTTTGAGGTTCATTTTTTGAGGCACTGCTCAAAATCATTCTCCTACGGGATGAAGAGAAGCGGCCCCAAACACGAACTTTGGAGGATACAACAGTGAACGGTTTCTGAACCAGATTTATGGCCATTTATTTAACAGTACTGTTTTCTGCTGGTTAGATACGACGTGAACCACCTAAGAGATGCCCCTACCACTCCGTAATTAGTTAGTTTTCATAGAAGAATCCTATAGTCCATAGTATCAAACCCCTTTTAAGATCGAGCAATACGGGTATATTAATTCTTTACTTGTCAATATTAGAAAACCACGAATCTATTATGTTTAATAGTGAGATAAGGGTACTGTGCATCTTTAAAATGCATGTTGACATTTTGCGAACTTCTTTTGCTCTTTCATGTGGCAGCGAATCTTCCACAACATTCTGTGGCAAACTGGCATGTTCTTCTTCATACTCTTCACCAACCATTGTATTCAACGGATAACTTCTTGATTATCTCCTGTTGACCTGTTATCTGATTTGACTGTCTATTAGGGTTGAAAAACAGGCAAAAACATACGATGTTCTTCCGAATCAGTGTCATCGATGCAATGATCCATCACTTCTGGCTCCTTTCGCTTGGGTGTGCATGCATTACGTTTGTGGTTTGGCAATTCTTCCTCAGCGACTGCATCAATCAGCATGCTGTAAGGCAAGAGCAGATTCCGATGTAGAGTACGTTCTCGTCCTGTTCGAATATCTGGTTTCACAACATACACCGGACTGTCTTCTTTCCGGTTAACAGCTATATGTACTATGCCTTCCCAATAGGAACGAAGCTTGTGCGATGCTTGCCTTGGTGTTAAATTTCTAGCAAGTACACAGTCACCAGTCTCAAGGGACTGTGATGCATCTGTTTTTCATACTGCTTCTTCAATATTCCAAACATATGGAGTATGGTTTTATTAAACCGCTCTGTTTGGCCATTGTCTAGTGGATGGTAGGGCATAGTATGCAGCCATTTAATGCCCATTAATTTCTCCAGTTGATGGAATAGCCTGCTCTTAAACTCTTTTCCTTTATCGTATAATGTTTTATCTGGAAATACGAAACATATTAAGAAATCATTGAAGAGCTTATTAGCTGTGGTCTTTGCTTTCTTACGTCTTGCTGAATAGGCTTGACCAAAACAGGGGGGGGGGGGTGTCAACAATGTTTAGAATATACTCATAGCGACAAACACTGTACTCAAGATGCAAGAAATCACTTGAAAATTACTCAAGTGGCATAGTTGATGTGATATTCTGAAGTGGTGCTCTCGCATATATGTTTGGGGCTCTAGCTTTCAGATAAGGGCATACTTTGGTGACATATTCAAAAATCTGTGTATGCATGTGCGGCCAATAAAACCTTTCCCTTATTAGGTCAAAGACTCTGCCTGCTCCCACATGTCCCATGCTATTGTGCAATTATTTCAAGACTAACGGATGATACTCTACTGGTAATACAAGCTGGTAAAAATCTACTGGATGATGCTGCAATATTCCAGATTTCGTGAGATACAACCGGTCCCATTCACAACGCCAGATCCTAACATCTGGAGCTTCAAGTCTAATTCCGTTAACTGGTGGTTTGTGAGTATTTTCCTTGAATTTGAGCACACTTGATATAGCTGGATCACGCAACTGTGCATCAAATATGGCACTATTGCTGAAAGAAGTGAATTTGTCTCAGCTTACAGTATGGCACTTTGGATTGTTGCTTGCATTTATATCAGCAACCCAGGTGGAATTTCACCACCTCTCGGCTTTTATACCATTAATGAGTGCATCGATTGTGTCAGTTCAGGTTTCTTTTGAGCAGAGTTCTTGGTAATGCAGAGGTAATCTGGAAAGTGCATCTGCATCACCATTACTTGTACATGGTCTATATATAATCTCAAAGTTGGAGTCTGCTAGTTCAGCTACCCATCTATACCCAGTCGCATTGAGCTTTGCAATACTTAGAATATAGGGGAGTGGGTTATTGTCAGTAAAGACAACAAAATTTAGAGCATAGTAAAGGTAATCCCAGAATGGTGACAGATATACCACTTCAATGAGAGGAATTCAAGTCTATCTGCGTGCATGTGATGGCGTTGTTTAGCTAGCGTTAAGGGTCGCAATCCATATCCAATTACTCTCAACACACCTTTCTAGTCTTCTTGGTATAACACTGCACCAAGTCCATCTTTACTTGTATCCGTGTGTAAGGCAAACGAACATGTAAAGTCCGGATATGCTAGGATTGATAGTAAAGTCAGGGCTTGGATTAGAAATTCAAGAGAAGTTTGATGTGTGTTCTTCCATTGGATATGTATGTTAGATGGTAGTTGACCTCTATTGGTATTACGTTCAGATTGCTTTTTTGATGAAAAGACGATTTCTCAGTAACATATGTACGCAACAGGTCTGTCAATGGTTTAGCAGCCTTGGCAAATCCAGGTACATACTTTCGATAGTAGCTTAGAAGTCCCAGGAGCTTACGAACTGCATCAATGGTGCTGAGCAGTTTGTGCTTAAGTGATGTTAGTGAGTCAATATTACCGAGGCTCGGTTTGTAGCCATTTTCAGAGACACTTTGTTCAATGTTGCAAACTTCTCGCTGGAAAATTTGTCATGTACCAGCTTTCCGTTTTGCACCACGAGTACCAAGACGATTCAGGACGAGTTGTAGATGGTGCACTGGTTCTTCAAAGCTTTTACTAAAAACAATAATATCGTCTAAGTAAAGCACCTATATCTCATTGTGGAGTCCATTCGAGCAGTCCTCCATAAAGCACTGGAATACAGATGTGGCATTCGTTTAGCTAAAAGGGATCCTCTCCCACTCATGCAGGCCCCAGGGTGTTATAAACACAGTTTTGTGATGACTTTCTTTCTCCACATAACCTTGGTGATATGCTTTATTTATATCAAGTAACGTGAACCAGGAATTCCCTCATAAATATTCGACTGTCTGTCGAAATCTAGGCAATGGGCATCTATCTGGTATTGTTTTCTGGTTTAGCTGATGGTAGACTAGTCTATGCAAAGTACAAGGGACAGCATATCCAGTGGGAGGGACAGCATCATCCTCTTTAACACCCCTATCTTCTGTGCGAACTCTCATTTCCCCTCTTTTCAATTTTAGGTGTTATTCATTGTAGTCCTGTTGTATTGTGTAGAGTACGGTTTTGTTTTAACATGATTATATATTGTTCCTTTGTATTATGGTTATAAATGCGCAAAATGTGGCTGGCATGATATTACTGATGAAGGCTTGTGCCGAAACGTTTGAAATGGAGTAATTTTATTTCTTGAATTCTATCTATACTTATAAATTACTTGGTTGGTTGTAGCTTTTTGACGTTTATATATATATATATATATATATATATATATATATATATATATATATATATATATATATATATATAATATATATATATATATATATATATATATATTTATATATATATATATATATATATATATATATATATATATATATATATATATATATATATATATATATATATATATATATATATATATATATATATATATATATATATATATATATATATATATATATATATATATATATATATATATATATATATATATATATATATATATATATATATATATATATATATATATATGAACTCAGTAGCTTGCGAGTAACGAGGATTTCTCCTTTTTCAGTGCTGACAGATACATTATTATTCTCAGAAAAATCAGGAGAAAATTATAACTTGCCACCACCGGGAATAGAACCACGGATCTCTTGCTTTCCGGGCAAGCGTCTTAACCATTAGACCACAGTGGCTTCTTTTAACTCTCCTGATTTTAACACCTTTAAGGTTACTACTTACACGATCAACGTTTTTCTGTTCAGAAGAACAGTCCATTTGAAAGAAGTGTTTTCCGTCTATGCAAACAATGACATGGAGAATCACTTGAACAGTATATCACTGGCCTAGGACAGCTTGCCGCCACATGTGACTATGAGCCTGCTGTGGATGAACAAATCCGAGATCAGGTCATAGCAGCATGCAGCTCATCTAAATTGAGAAAAAGATTACTTGCCGAGCCTGACCTCACGTTGCAAAAATGCATTGCAATAGGCCAGACGGTTGGAAGTGCAAATCATCATACAGAAGAGATTGAATCCACTTCTTGAAAAGGGGCACATGACGGACAGTACCTAAATTTCCTCAAATGGCAAAATCACAAAGCAGGAAGTGCCCGTAAAGGGGGGAAGCCCAAAATTTCACATGGTAGGTGTGGTGCAGAAGGACATTTTTCTTTAGAATGCCGTCGGAGTAAAAATCATATTTGCTCAAAATGTGGAAAAATGGGACATTTTAAAAGTTTTTGCCGCACCAAAGCAAAGATACCTTCAAGAAATGTACCTCATACATCTAGAGCGTTAACAGAAGAGCAAACTCTGGATACAAAAGTTTAATCTGCAACAGCCTATCTTGCTGATGATAAGGATGATGATGACGTTTATGCATTTTACATTAACAAGGAATACATGAAAAGGAATACACACCCAATTCTCATCAATGGCTCTCAAATTGACATGTTCATTGACTCAGGTACGACTGTAGACATTCTAGGTTAGGGTGATTTCGAGCAAATCAAAGAAAAACCTGTACTACGACCAAAAATGGTGAGAATCTTTCCCTACCAGTCACAAGTGCCTCTCGCTATTTAGAGGGTATTTTTTGGTACAGCCATGGCATGTGGAAATTCACACATTTCCCAATTTTACGTCGCAAAAGGAAAACATGGCTCACTTCTATCAAGAACAACTGCAGAAGCCTTAGATCTTCTCAGAGTGGGCCTCCAATTTCAGCTACTTACCATCCAATACAGCAACACTGTGTCAATGCTACCAGTGACACAACACCGTCGCTCGACTCAGTTCTTGACAAGCGCAAGGACACTTTCAAAGGGATTGGAAAATTTACTAATTTTTAGGTCAAATTACATGTAAATCCAAACGTGACACCAGTTCAGCGGCCAATACGCCGTATTCCATATCATACCAGGAAGAAAGTCACAGCAGAGCTTCAACGTCTACTAGATCTTGGTATCATTGAAAGGGTTAATGGAACTACCAGCCGGATAAATCCTGTAGTAGTTGTCCCTAAAATTAACGATCGAATTCGCCTTTGCCTTGACACGCGTCGTGCAAACGAGGCAATTATTCGAGAAAGACATGTCATTCCAACAATATAAGACATCCTCCCCGAGTTACATGAAGCCAAATATTTTTGCAAGTTAGATTTACGTGAGGGCTATCACCAATTATGTCTCTCAAAGGAAATTCATCCTATTGCCTGTTTTACACCGCATCAAGGACTCTTTCAGTACAAGCGTCTGATATCAGGTGTAAATACTGCCTTTGAAATCTTCCAGAAACAAATTGAACTTGCTCTCTCAGGAAATGATGGTTCTAAGAATATCTCTGATGAGGATATCTCTAAGAATGTCTCTACTTGTCATTCTCTGTTTTAGATTATTATCGAAAAAGGTACATGGCTGTTAGTCAGGTTTCTTTATTTAAGCTAGTCCTTTATTCATAGTTTTGAATTTTGGTTGCATACTGGGAAAAAGACCTTGAATATGTGAACTGTTGAAGATTAGGATAACATTTGCAAAAACTACATCTGGTGTGATTTTTGGAAAAGCTCTTGATATTCGTCATAAAGATTCACACTTCTGACAGAAATTCTAACAGGAGTTTTTAACCCTGTTTACAAGGGATCGGATCCAAAACTATCCGGGTAGATATAGGTACTGTTAGGCTTTGCGGTTACACGGTACATTGTGTATCCGTATCCTTTTGGATCCGCTATCCGAACAATTTTGGATACATTTCCAGGAGTGGATACTTTTGGATCCGAATACTTTTAGATCCCGTGTAAACGGGTGAATCGGATCCAAATGTGTATGGATAGGAAATGAGGTTGAAATTCTTGTGGAATTGAGGCAATAGCAACATGGCATCAGTTTGGCGCTAAGATTCAAAGATAAAGAAGGTAAACATCATGAATGCATTACGAAGTCTGAAGTTGCTGTGGGAATTACGATGTCCATTTCATCTTACTTCTCTGCTTGTATGCAGTTAGCAAGTTATGTTTTACTCAACATAGACTAAGACAAGGTCAGTTACTTTCAAGAATCTTGATTAGTCATTCGACCGAAACCAAGAAGAATAGGTTGATTATGAGACATTATGTGCAGAATTCAGATGAACACAAAAGCACACACAAAAAGGACAAAGACATTGGTGCCAAAACTACTCTTGAAACTTAAATGCGCCTGCGCGTTTTTCTTGAATGCAGAGCGAATCCATATGGATCCGATCCCGTGTAAACGCAAACAGATTTGGATCCGATCCCATGTAAACGCCATCACAAAAATTCATTGGATCTAGAAGTATCCGGATAGCTTTGGATCCGATCTCTAAGCGATCCCGTGTAAACGGGGTCTTTATCTAGGTGTAAACCCGTGGCTTCAGAATTTCCTAGCTGCGGCCCTGCTGAGTTGAAGAAATATAGAAAAGGAACATGTTTTAGGGCTTCCTTTTTATATAGACTCATTGCCTCTTTCTTGGCCACTGCCATTTCACAACAACAGCAGCAAAAGACTAAACCTCTCAAGAAGTATTATTTCACATTCGCGTTGCCTAGTTAGTTAACTGAAGAAATACTTCTCACTTCCGGCTTCTAAGAACTAACGATTTTGGGTAAGAGGAAGACCTCTCAATCAGTTAAATAGATTAATTTCTCTATGAATACATTTCATTGCAGCAGGGAAGTGAATTCACGCTTCACTTGCGCGACAGAACATATCCATACAGGCTGCATCCATATGCTTACCGAGTCTGTGGTTCAAAATGAGACATAGGATGTCACAACTATTGAGTCTTTCGTATCAATTGGCATTGCTCACTCTCCTACTATCGAGAAGTGTTGCAATTAAAGTCAAGTCTTATGATGGAGTCGACAATTCAGCTTGTTGTCAGAGCTCAGTTAGGCCATGTAAGTCCTTAGCATTTGCGTTTTCCTGCATCTCAAACAATACTTCTGGGTCACCTTCCATAATTTCCGTTGATGGAGTTGCAAGTTTGGTTGGAAGAACGGAACTGATTGTACCTGAAGACTACAATGTGACAGTTGAAAGTCAATCTGTAGTCCCAGCTGTTATCAGTTGTGAATCTAGTACCGCGATGCTGTTAGTACGATCAAAAGGAGGAGGAGCATCAGTAGCGTTCAGAAACATACTGGTGCGTAATTGTGGACCTAACGTACCATCAGCTGTCTTGATAGAAGGACCACTGAATGCAGAATTCAGCAATTGTACTTTTATTAACAACATATGTTCAGGGTTGAACAGTAGAGATGCTAACCTGACAATTAGAGATTCCAGATTTAGGAACAACATTGCTAACCAAAGTGCAAGCTTTGCAATTGATTTTGCGTTTGGAAATACTTCACTTGGAGGAGGTCTAGGGGTCATGTTTGATAAAGGTATTGGGCTTAAAGTGCAGATCACATCATCGGATTTTACTCTGGGCAGTAGCTTTGTTAATTACGACCCTAATGCTGTCAGCCATGACACTGGTAAGACAAGACTGTTATCTACCTACTATGCAACGGGTGGCGGACTGTCTGTCATCAGCACATTTCACTCTCATGATAACTCTGTTGTCATTAGGAATTGTAACTTTGAACATAACAGAGGGACATATGGTGGTGGTCTTTACTTTGCTTTTGCTCACAACTCAACACGCAATAGCGTACTTGTTGAGAATTGCACTGTGGCTAGAAATTTTGTATCACTCACCGGTAGTGGACTCTTGATTTCGTCGTGGGACAGAGCTCACAACAACACACTAATCCTGAAAGGCTGCAATATATTTTCAAACAATGCAATGGGTGGTGGTGCCATGAAAGTCATTTACAACAACATTGATCCTTCAAATGTGAATAGGGGAGGACTGATGGACTTTCAAATGCACAATTGCAATGTTTTTGACAATGTTGCAGTGTCAGGGTCAGCCTTGCGCTTGCTATCAACAACACCCTCTGGCCACGGACCACAGTTGTTGCCAAAATTATACAACTGCACAATAAGTGGACATAGACCTGCCAGAGGCTCAAAAGAGTACCCAGGGGCAATACTCAGTACAAATGTGGGTATTGAATTTCATGGAAGGAATTACCTTACCAATAATACTCAAGGAAGTGCTATTCATATTTCATTAGGAACCATACATGTAAGAGGAATTCTTGTTTTTGAGCACAATATTGGCCTACTGGGTGGTGCAGCATATTTGGCTGATGCATCAAAAGTAAGATTATATCCAGGAAGCTACCTGAGAATTTCAAACAATCATGCAAAATTCAGTGGTGGTGGATTGTTTGCTGAGGCAACGGCGCTACAAGAAGTGCAATATCCATACAATCCTGGATGCTTTCTTCAATATTCAGAGGAAGAAACACCTCCATCTCTTTGGCAGGTAAAGTTTATTCTATTGGTTTCATGGATTAACGGAAACAAAGGCTTCATTTGGTTGCTCTGTTTTCTGTTTCGTGTTGTTTGTTTGTGTTTGTAGACAAGGTTAAATAGTTTCCTTTTCAAACATTCCAAGTGCCAGTCAATGTGGTCGATTAAGACCAATGGACTTTTTGAAGATTTTTGGGAGTGATAGTAAGATATGCATATTTGATTGGCGGTAGCTACTGACATCTTGATTGGAATATCGCGTATAATGTTATAGGTATCGGTTATACTGAAGTAACTTATGAGTATTAGTTATTGAATCTCAGTGTCGGGTGTAGTCAGCAGCTGAGAGTTAAATCGTGTATATAGAAGCAGCAAAATCATTCCACAGAATCCAGTGTACTCTTCTGGACCATAAAGCTTTTTGCATTGCCAATTGGAAATCGCTTCTTTACATCTATAAACGTAGTGCGGGGAATCAAATATTTAAGGCGCCTGCATCTTATCCGTAACAATGAAGAATGTTATTCCAAATCTACTTTTATCATATGCCCTTGTCTTTGTGGGGACGTAGGCCCAGAGTGATCAGTCAGACATTGAATACACCTATGTAAATGCTGTGATAAATGTTACACTGTATGGTAAACCATTCCAGTGTTCTGCACAGTTGCCTTTCTCTATCGTTCGCTTAACGCTGGTCTCTTATATATGCCGTTACATGAGAATATTCCAGACGATTATGTATTGTCCAAAATAGCTATTTCATCAAAGTAAGACTAGAACTTTCTAGGACTATCTGTGATTAAATGTGTGCATAGTCTGTTGGTACTAGAGAACTTCAATAAAGCACTAAAAAGCGGCATTTTTTTCGACAGACTGAAAACTTTTCGTCTCACACTCAACTGAGTGTGAAACGTCGTAACGTGACTGTTTTCATGAAAAACTTAACCTCCTTCATTACATTACATCTTGTTTCTATGCTGTGAAGCCCCGTGTGATTTACCACACTAGGTCATGCTACCATCTGCTAAAAAGACAGCGTTCCTACCACTAAACTAGATTGCTTAGTTTATGAATTTTCGTGCGGATTTGAAGCTCGGTCGTAGGATGCACTACACAGAGACTAGCAGATGGAATAAAACAACATGTACCCACGAGCATCAGCACGGAAAACACTATAATAAGGGAATAGCAACCTCGTATGTGCAATAGCGATAATTCTAAAATTTAATTGTGATTCGTCTATAGGAGAACTTCTTATTAAAAGTTCAGAATGCGCCAAAACAGATACAGACGATAGTTTCGGATCATTGGGAAAGCGAGGTCGTCCTTTCATTTAAGTGTTTTGGAATCAGTTTACATTAAAAGAAATGCATTAAGAGTCAAAGCCCAATCTTATGTAGACGAAAAGAGTTCATTTTCTCAATTGGACTCTTCAAGTAAACAATGGTGAAAGGTGCTAATTGGCCAGTCTCAGAGCCAAATAGACACATTATTCATCATATCACGTGTATCCACATCCGGCTGCTGTATATTTCGGTTCACCTTTCGTCGTTATCCGACGTTTCATGCTCTGATGAGTGTCGGACAAGAAAAGCTTTCAGTATATCTAAATAATGATGCCGCTTTTTCGTGTGTAGTGGATTACCTTAGTCGAGTGTCCTTCGCCACAGCAGACTGGCTATGAACGTTAAACAATAATCAGAAATCTTCAGATTTTGAAAAATGAGCAACCGCTCCACTTTAGACGTAAGCGTAAGAGAGTTATTCCATAGCCCAACTAGGAAATTGTTAGGCTAAATGTAACATAGCTGCCAAATGCTTGAGAGCTTGGATTAGGTCTATTTTCTCCCATTCTAATTGACCAATCATGCGGTTATCTGACCAGGCATGCGTCCCGGAGCTAAATGTATGCCTATTTTGCATGATGATTTGTCAATTAGGTTGGGAGAAAATAGACCTGATCAGAGCTCCCAAACATTTTGCGGCTATGAAGTTAATGAAGCCTATAGTTATAATTCTCTAAACGTAAAATGATGGAAAGCCGAATCTGAAATAGAAAATCTCAAATTTCAGAAAGGAACATAGACCATGAATGCTTAGCACACTGATTTTTACAAAATTTTGGTATTTTAAGCATTACCTACCTATATGTAAAAGGGCCCCTTCAGAAAATTCAAACCGTACCCGAAGACATCAAAGAGAACTGTTATCACTTCAAAAGGCCATTTGATTTCCTTTACCCTAGAATATGCATCCTGCAATGATGCTTGTGTAGTCGCACATATTCCGGAGTTTTTTTAATTGTTCCAGAGTTTTGCTCTCATTTTTCCAAACTAGTTGTTAATTTCATGTTAGATGACCTAACTACTTGTGGGCTACCTATTTTTCTAGACCAAAGTTGAATTTACAAACAATAGTGCATCACTGAGGGGAGCAGCTCTATTTCTGAACAGTCTTGTTGGTTGCCGATGGGGAGAGGACGATGTTAGCAGACAACTTAATCGGACGTTGAGATGGGCCGACAAGATAACTTACTCTGGCAACTTTATTTTGTTGGAAAGTAATGGTGCTAAAATTGAAGGACCCAAAGTTGACATTGCAACTGACACATATGATTACATTGTCACAAATTCGCACAAGTCGTTGCAGGTAAGCAGCATATTTTAGCTGCCAATATTTCCTAGCCCATAGTCACCATTTGGCCAAAATACTGGTAGACGGCAGGCCCCTTCGTACAGTGGGCCCTCTCTCAACTTCGTGAAAGGCGACTTTTTGAAGGAATGGATATTGCTTGAATTCAGGTCATAGCGTGATTAAAATGAGTGCAAGATTGAAATTTGATCTTTGAGTAGCCACAAAATAATGATGCAAAATATAGTTTGTGAATTATGGTATGAGAATTTACATCTGTTATGAAATCTTGTTAAGAAGAAATTACAGATAATTTAGTGTAGGGCTCCAAACCACCAATTTCATGAAGGGCCGCACACTACTCCGTTTTGCCACTGCCGCCAGGCAAATGCTTTGTACGCACTAGGCAATAACCAAAATCTGCCCTTCCTGTCGGCAAATTGCTGTAATGTTTCTATTATAAGGGTCTAAGACGTCGATTAGGACTAAAATTACCAGGAGATTCATTTTGAAATGTAATAAATCAAATATATAACTGCATTCGTAAAAGCTATATATTCAACTCCGCAAACAAAGAGCTATTTTCTGAGTTGAAATCAATATGCAGATGAAGAATGTTCTGAGCTGATGTTACTCATATAGTGTCACATGTGCTATTAAGTAGGATTTGCTGAAAATGTTCCAGGGTACTGGCGTATATTGCAAATACTACATATATTGGGTTCTGACTTTGAAGGTTGGTTAGCTTCTTCAAAGCCTAACTTTCACTTTGATTTAAACTTTTTATAAGAACGATGAAGCTAGGATTACCAATAAATAAGAACACTGATAGAATATGCTTAGTCCAAAGATGGGAAATTAAAAGAGATTTACAAGTTGTCAATTACTTGCATTCTTTTGGCAAAAACTCTGATGATTTTGCTCATGGATATTAACACTCTTTGCTTAAGCTTCAAATGCAACCCAGCGGAATGTCTTAAAATCTTCATCATGCAATTAGTTTCTCAACTATTTGCATAAAGATCACACATGAAATTAGAAAAACTGCAAGAACATTTGAAACTAAAATTATCAGCAAATCAAGAGAATCTAGCCTCCCTCAGAATTGTCTGGTTCTTATATGAAACAAGAGTGTATGCACATGTCTTAGTTGTTAGCTATTTAAAGTCGTGTATTACAGAAATCCGTTTACTGCTCAAAAATGAAGAGGGGTTTTGTAGCACACAAAGAGAGTGCTTTTTTTCGTCTAGCATTATACGTTGGTTTGCAGGAACCATTCAACCCCTCTGGGTATAAGCATAAGAAGATTAGTTCATTATATTATCAAGTCAAACAGAGCAAATTTTAAGCTTGAACACTGTTTAAAGGATAACTTTTTGTCAATGGCTAGACAGAACTTTTTGAGACCCTCAGACATGTGTCTTGGCTGGGGGCCTTTTCATGCACAAAATTGCTCCTAAATCGAGATGAAGTAACGAATAAGGACTTTTATCGGAAATGGAGAAAGAAGCAAAAAGCAGTCTATGAACTGAGGAGTATCAGTTTAGTAAATGCCTCTTTATATCAATAAGTGCAAAAGCCTGTCCTTTGAAAACTAATGAGGAGCTTCTCCAGAGTTCTAAAAGCTTGGAAACTCTAATAGGTACCCCTAGCTTCAAACAGCATAGGTTTCAAATCTTTGATTGGCTGAGAGCTTTGATCACATTTAAATTCTCTATACCATTCCAGCCAATTAGAGTACGGGGTCTTATCAACAAATGCCCTTCGCAGCTAAATTTAGGCCCATTTAGACGAGTTTTACTACCTCTCAGAAAAAAACATCGTGTACAAAGTGCTTTGAGATATTCTAAAGTTTCCTTTTGAAACGATTGCTTTATTAAATCTAGCATAAAACTACCGTTGCAATCAATCAAAATATGTCAGGGATTACAGAATACCGGTTCATGTATTCAGTTGTTATCGTCACCCGTTTATACTGGAAGTAATAGGGGGGGGGGGGATGAACGGCCCCTTTTTACGAATCTAATAATTATAGGACCTAAACTATTTCTCAACTACCTTACTTACAATACCAGATGATCATCTCCAACAACCCGCTTTTATGGTATAAACACCCGAGAGAATTTGTAGTACTCAACTAGGTGTCTGTGTCTATCTGATGGAGCAGCCTATATAAAATACTATTTACTCAAATAGCTCTGCATTCACAGTAAAAACTAACGTTTCCTCTTGGTTTGTAAGTTCCGGTATCTTTAACGGCCTATTTACCCTATTTGTGATCATGAACTTAGTCAAGCTGCTGCTGACGCGTGCATGAATGATGAACGCGCGCGAAGTGTTTAAATTATAAGTATCTCGCGCACGTTGGTTTTGAGCAAAGCATTTTCCTCGACCCAGCATGATCGTACACTAGTTTTCCTGAAAGACAGGTGTATCACAGGTAATATAATGGAAGCGGAAACTATGGGTATTTCTAAAAGTCTGCTTCGTGCAAGCTACAAGTCAAATCCAAAATGGCAGTCTAACGTCCTGGAGTTAATCCCCAACTAAAGATTTAAATATAAATTCAGCTGTAGAGGGCATTTGTTGATAGAGTCCTGCACTTTAATTGGCTGGAATGGTATGGAGCAATTAAATGTGATCAGGGCTCTCAGTCAATCAAAGATTTGGAACCTATGCAGCCTCAACCTATATAGGTCACGACATTAATTAAAGTAATATCCTTTGTATGTGAATAATCTAGTGGCTGGCCACTGAATTCTTATCCTAGGTTGCACCTGGGGAGACATATGCGCTCAATATTTCAGCAATAGACCAACTTGGAAACAGCGTCTATAGCGTTCCTGTTGTTAAACAGATATTTGAACGCTCTGCAAATCAAGAGATATCAGTTGGACAACAATATTTTGTTCTTCCTCCTGGAAAGAAGACTATTCCTCAACTCTCAATAATTGGCAGTAGTTTATATGATGCTACAGCTGGTGTGAATGATACAGAGTTTCTACGAATTTCTGCAACACAATCAAATTTCTTAGTGGAGAAAAACATAAGACTAGATTCGCAGAAGTGCTATCCTGGCTTTCTTTTTGATGGGAACACATGTGTATGTGATTTATCGATACCTGGTATAGAAAGGTAGGTTAAAGAATTCTGTGATGCACTACCCTCTTTCCAAAGAAATGTTTTTTGGAATATGAAGCTAGAGAGCTGATCTAACAAAGCAATTTATGTTGTAGCCCCACAAATCGAACACAAGTTACCAAGTAGTGCCTGATTTTTATAACAATTTTACGGAAGGAAGCATAGCAACCGGAAGATTTCCAAACTGTCTTATAATAGGTGCTAGAAATTGTTTTCCATATACAGTAATTTCTCTTTTACGCCATTTGTCAATTAAACCCACCTCGCCAATAAGCTCCCCCCTTTGCAGAAGGAGAATTGTATTTTGCCCAATCCTAACATAATTTATAAAACTGTGAATAATGCCGAACATAAGTTATGTCGATAACGAGCATAATATTGTGGTATTGATGACGTTCAATAGTACGGCAGCACAACAAATCAAAATTATACTCAAACGTCTATGTGCTTAAAACAGAAATGAGAATAATTGATGAAGATGATTATGTTATTGGTGAAAATTACACACGAATTACTAAAAAAATACAAAAAGAAGGTAGTGGGCTAAGTAAGCGAAATGGCTAGATAAGATAAACATAAGTAAAGGAATGACCTGTGTGAAGTGACGACAGGAATCATGCAAGAGTGATGCCGACATGTGAAGTGACTGTGGATGACTTGGTAAAAATGGAGAAAACCGGTCGTGAATGAAGGATGGACGAAGGCCTAAGTTGAAGGTTTTTATTCACGGTGTTTAGGGTTACTACACTTCTTTCATTTCTTTCCAGTAGGATTTCGTAATGGCCTGAAGTTGAATGCACTTCTGTCCCCTTTCATTTTCTACTGAAACCTCATTCAATTATGCTATCTTCGTAGAGCTTATGAAAGAATACTTACTTAAATGTAGATATAATCACAGACTGCGCAAGTTACTTAGATGTTATCCCTTTCATGAAATTCTTTTGCAGGTGCAGCAAAGGTCGTTATCTGTATCTAAAGGACGGGTATTGGGGTGGCATTGTGAATGGGCAGTTTGTGACACATATTTGTCCACGGGGGTACTGTAAATGTTCCAGAAAAGAGGGTACAACTGGTTGCTTTTACGACTTCAAAAAGCCCAACGACTTTTGCATTCCTGGGAGAGTCGATATGTTGTGTGGAAGATGCAAAGATGGTCTGGCATTGAGCCTTCGCCCAACAGAATGTATTAATTGCGATGGCACTGGTGCCTTTCTTGCAATATCCATTATCATGGTTGCGATTTTTACACTACTCATAATATACTTTAATCCAAATATACCAACTGACTTGCGTGGAATTTTGTTCTATGTCCAAGTAATGCCTTTCCTTTTCAAGCCTAATGATAGAGTTGGTGATATTGTCACTACAATTTCTGGTATATCTGATCTTGGAAGACCAACAGAGTATCCAATCAATACATGTGCAGTGCCTGGTCTTGGCAACCTGGGAACTGCTACTTTGAATTACGTCACACCTGCAGAAGTCCTATTAATTTTGCTTGTCATATTCGTCATCCGGCGTTTCATTCCATTTAAACGCAACAAGCCGTTTCAGTGCTTTTTAGTTCTTATGGTCTTGATGTACAAGTATCTTGTTGAAACCAGTTTTGCTATCATACATTGCGTTGATGTTGGAGGTATGTTCAGTTTATTATTCTGAGTATATACATATTGTAGTTGAATGATCGAGAAACGACTGCAGTAATGTTGATTGCATAGACAATGGCATTGTGCCTCGAGCATACTGGGCTAGTAGCGATTGTTTCTTTGAGAATCGAGATGCTCAAAATGCACATGAAAGAAGTTAGTCGTTTGTATTCGAGATTAAGAATGGTGAATCTCGAAGACCTTCTTTGAAAGATAAAAGTCTTCGTCCTTGTGTATGGGACATGGTAGTTTTTTTCCCGTTGAAAGAGAATGAAGGGAAGAAGCCTTCTGGGCAGTAACCTTTAGTAGCCAAGTGAATAAGATGAGTTCAGTCATGGTTTTCGATAGTCACGACTACTTACTTTCTACTTAGTATTGAAATTACATTGCTATAGTTTATTTTTACTTTGGTGAAAACCATGCTAAACTATTGTTTTACTTTGGCGAAAGCCTTGCTAAAGTGTTGTTCTACATTTGTAAGAGCCATACAACCTGTGATATGAGCGATGTTATTAGGGTATGGAGCTTTTGTTAGTGAATGTCCCATTTGCCGATGTATATCTGACTTTAAATCCTACTGATCTAGATTGATTTTACTTGAGCATGCTGCTGTTTGTTTAGGTTTTGAAAGATACACTTGTTATGCCATGAATTATGCTCGGAGATGGAAGTTGCTCATTATGAATCTGTTTTTGCTCTATACGAAACCTGTATTATTGGAATATTAGCAGACATGAAGTGCTCTCCGAGGAACGCTGCTTCATGCAACTATGATTGAACCTTACTCGTCTGCATTTCAGTAGAGTGAAAATCGTATACTAGAGATACAATAGCATTCCGCAAAAAGTAGCCTTTGCACCAGGCCTCCGTGATGTCGCTAACTTGAATAAAGGCATAAATTAGCCTAAATATCGTTATAATTGTTGGTTGAAAGATGCTTAATTTTTAACTTTGCCTTGTTCAACAAGAGAGGCCGGAGTTGTCTGTCAAGATAAAAGGACCGTCTCTCAATGCTTTTGAACAGAAGAAATTATGTGGTAACAGCCACTACCCCAGGCAATTTATTCATATGTATTATATAAGGATGGTTTTAGCTTAGACCCAAAAGAGTTCTTTGGTGTGGAACTTTACTGTACTAGTCTATATCGAATTTTTATTCATTTAAGTTTGAAACTTACATAGTTACTTGCATTTTGCACAGGAAAAAATGTGTACTTCTATGATGGCAGTTGGGAATGCTTTCAAGGCTTTCACCTGGCGTTTTTCATTGTCTCCATTTCGGTGATACTAGTCTTCGTTGTTGTACCAGTTATAATGCTTGTTATCACTGTACATAATGGTGCAGGAAAGATTTGTTATTGCTTTGATATTCCAGTGCAAGCCATTGATGTCATAGCACACGGCTTGAGGTATAGTAGTAATTGTTTTGTATAAATGTGCCTTTAGTTCAATTTTTGTTGTTGTTCTGCTTGTGGATGGTTTAAGGTTTAATACAAGCTAGTGATCTATTGTCACTTCTGTTAATGTGAAGTGGATTTTGTATCGCAATCACTAACTTAATAGATTCCTGTAGTTAGTAAGGAATTAAAATGCATTTGACTTTAATTTCCTTATTCAATAGAATTAGTTCATATTTCGCTATGCAGAAAAGGGCACATCATTTTTTCCGGCATATCCTTACTAAATACCCTAGATATGAAGATGAAACTCACAAATCATTAGAATCTCAATTAACCCATATGGTGTTAGATCAACGCGAGTGGTCAATGAAGGAATATTTTTGAGGCGGAAAAGTTAGTGGTTTGGCTGGTAGTGTTTAAGTTACTTTTCAATCTGTCATCTATCGATTTCTCTCTGAGTTCATTGTATGGGAAAAATTTCAGTAGGGAATGTGTTTTGAGTCACTGCAACTAGAATTTAAATACAGGAATGAAGTTTCAAAATTTAACTCAATTTTACGGTTGGTATGATTTATAGTTACAAACTAATTCAAACAAGTGTGTGTCAGTAGCTTTTTTTGACGATAAAGCAGTTTGTTTTGTTTGCTAACATCTTTGACTGCTATTTTTTGAATGGAATTGTATAGGCATATACGATCAGTGTTCATAAGTTAGTATTTCTGTTTGCAGGAGACATTCTGATGACGGACTGTGTGAGGAGTGCAAGAGAAGGAGAAGGCGCCTGTCCGTACATGCTGGTGATCAGGATATCGAGTTAGACTACTGTTCTCCTTGCTCTGAGAAACTTGATCAATCATGCAAAGGCTGTTCACAGAAAGCAAAGAATTTTTGGTTGGCTTATCTTGGAAACGAGCGCGGCTGGTGGTGGTCAGTTGATTTTACTAGGAGGGTGATTTTGGTAGCTCTATATGTTTTCATACAGGATTGGGAGCTGAAGCAGGTTGGCTATGTATTTTTAACTCATATTAGGCAATTTGACTTGTATGGTACGGTATAATTCGATATCGATAACGATTTAATGTGTAGATGTTATTTCCGATTCCGATTACTTTCGTTGGTTTGTGTGCATAACAGAGCCATGTATACAGCTGAAGTGAATTGAGGGAAGGGAAACATACTTCCAACCATTTCATCACTTGCAACAAGTAAAACGAAACCAGGGATTCATATAAGTTGATATGTAATAGCTAGCTGGGGAGTAGTTTAATCTAGCTTTTGTGGAGGTCTCCTTGTCTGAAGTATTTGTATGCTCTTTTCGCTTTCCAATGTCCCTGTGTGGGCACCAGGAGCTTCTAGGACAAATCAAACTATTCTCGATGTCGACATTTGATAGATGGTTTTGTATAATTTTAGTATTATTGGCTGCGAATAGGTTCTGTTACTGCAGTTTGATTCTATCATTCGTCGTTTATCTCAATAGTTCGCACAATGTGAATCCTACAATAGTCACCTAAAGTCCTAGGACACTTTGTACTTTTTGTATTCTATAATCAACTGTCATCCCCATCTCCCCCTGAAACAATGTTGGTTGTTTTGAGGAGTACATGTGATAATTGGAATGTTTCGCGTGCATGCCAACTGCAAGTGTCCCATAAACGAACCAACATTGTTTTAGGGGGAAGGGAGTGCATGTTTTGTAGCAACTGTGACAATATGTAGAAGAAAGAGGTTTTTTTATCAGCTTTTCTCAGTGTCCCAAGGATTTTTGGCGACTATCGTCCATTTCAATAAAAATTCAAAAGTTAACATTGTTGCCTCTACACCCGAACTATTGCTTTTAGTTCATAATGAATCACTCCTCTAAATAATATTTACCATGGAATATTTGAAACTTGAATTCTCGAGAAATATTCCAGCCTCTTAGAAGTGTCTTATGTGGTGAAAATTCACTTCTTATGTTACATTATTGAAAAATGCTGTTTTATCATGGAATAATCAGAAGTCATCTAAATGCTTTTTTCAACTTCATGGATTCTAATGTTAAACTCCAATTACCGTTTTCGCTTAGATTAGCCCCTGGTGAGAAACTTTACAGCTACCTGCACCCTCTCCTGTAGTTGGTAGAAAGAGGATGAACCCTTTCTAACCACGAAAATTAGCCCGGGTTTGACTCATGTTACAGTAACCCTAGTAAGTTTTTGGAACGTAAACGCAACTAACTAGGGCTCGGTCTGGGCTAACGTAACCCACCCACCTCTTGGAGAAATGCAAACTTTTGGAGAAATTTTCGTATCCATTCCAATTTGTGGAAATACTTATTGTTTTATAACCTAAAGCATAGGTTTATTTGTATCATTATCTGTAACTCATCTTCATATCACAGGACTAATTTTATACAGTAGTTGGTATATAGTGCAATCCAAATAATGTTAGGTTTTGTACGGCGTGTTATCAATCTTATTCTTGGTAGCGCTTGGTTTTGTTGCGTGACATTAGGGTCTAATTTTTTATTGTTTTTTCAGACATGCATCACCATTGCCTGCTCATGCATATTTGCTCTACATTGCATTGCTTGGCCGTATAATGAGGTGAATCGGTGGGCGAACGAAATCGAGGCAGTATACTTATTTGCACTTATGATGCTTGCTAATGTGCAGTCAATCGAAAGCGACAACATAAGACATACTGTGTCCATTCTAGTTCTTTTGCTCACATATGTCTTTGGTGTTTTGTTCTTTTTTGTCAAGGCGGTCAGATTTTTCAGACAGTTTATTCAGAAGAAACGAAACACGGATTCCACATGAAGAGAAGCGATGACATTGATCTTAAAATCTTCCTAGATAATGCCTAGATCATATGGTTTCGCAACAACGAAACTAAGATATATTTAGATGGCAGATGCATTGTGGGAAGCATTTTGATGGATTGCGTTGTAACTGGATTCGTGCAATTGTTTTGTGTGTTTTTTTCAGGGAAACAGGTATGTTTAAGATTATTTGATGTAGCTACGGTGTGTAGTTGAATGGAGAGGGTTTTCCATGTAAACCCTGCGACATATTTGGGTTGTAGCATTATAAGAGTCTTCACAGCGGGCCATGCGTAAACCTAGCAGCTGGAGTATGTGTTCCATAACATCCATTTTGCCACTAAGCTGTACAATATAATCAAAATGAATTTGTGACTTGCATGCAGGGTGCTCATGTTATGTGTTTGCATATTGTTAGAAGGAGATTTTAAGACTAGAGGCTCCACTCCTAGTGTATTCACTACTTCGTGCCGCAATTTCTGCATTAAACTCAGTTTTCTAAAACAGTTATACAGCCCCCTCATAACTTTGGATAGTGTCCAAAATAAATCATGTTGCTAAAAAGCAAAATAGTTAAGAAGCCCCCAGCAGGATCAGTGCAAAGTGCACTTTTTTTCAGTCTCGATAGACCTGAAGGCAGAGATTTAGGGCCTGTTTATCTGAGCCAAATTATGCCACCTTCCAGCCCATGGGCTAGAGTGTGAAATCAAGCGGTCCCATGCAAACGCTTGTATTTTCCATTTTGTTTTTATATGAGAAGCAATTCATCCATGTCAAGTGAGATCCTGTTCTCAGCCTGCGGGATCCCAGGTCAGCCAGATGAATTTCCCCCATATAAACATTCAGCAGGAAGGAAGGTTGGATTAAATTAGCACTTGTGTGAAGGCCAGCTTTGTTTCTCACAAAGCAATAGCGGTATTATGACGATTGTAGTCGTAAGGACAGCTAGAGGTGGGACAAAGACGCATCCGTGAGCTGGAAGGTGGAATGAAATTTGCACGTAAATTCATTTTGATTTTATCTCACTTCGCTGCCAATAACACGAAAGGTGGGGTAGCTTTACTCTTATTAGTAGGCTCTTAATGTGCACAGGCCTCTAAAGCCAGGTTCTCATATGTTTTAAAAATCGTAAATATCAGGGATTTTTCAGATCCCCAATTCTTAACGAGAGCGTGCAAAATTTGCAGCCTTGTCGTTCCTTCACGCCCCTAGTTCCACGTCATAACAATCGTAAGAAGTGGAAGCGCTTCAATTTTCTGATGCATCCCTGAAAATTACTCATCGACTGGGAACTTACGAAATATGTGAACTGGTCCATCGCAATGACCATTATTGTCATAAGAATCGGGAATCGGAAAACTCTCCGATCCTTATGATTCTTAGGACATATGAAAACAAGGCTTTAAGACGACATTTCAGAAGAAATCATGACCCAGAAAGAGATACTTCATGCTTGTTTAAAGATGATGATTGATAAAATGATGATATATATAAAATATATATAAAGATGTTGTCGATGAAGAATCCTGATCTATGCACATTTGCATAAGCGAGTCGACCACTGAAAATTTTTACTACTTTTAAAGGTTATTAAGCCCCCTCTCATTTAAAGCCACCCCAACATTCCCCCTCTATAATGTGCCTGAGGCCCGTTAGCTTCGCGAAGGCTCAATAGAGAATTTACGGTACACTGAAAAGTTTTTTTAGCGATAAAACCTACGAGCTAGTACTATTTAATGAATGAGATCAGGAAAGAAAGTACGTATAACTAAAGGAGTAAGAGATCAATCGTTTTACCCACAGCACATGGATCGTTACAGGTTGTTGGAAGACTTAGATGCAAACGACTTTAAAACTAGTTTCTCTTTAACTTTTAGTATAAGAAAAACAGAATTAACTGCATATTTTAAATTAGATAAACATTGCACATTTTACTTATGCATATATTGATATTTAATGCATTGAATTTCTGAACTTAGAAATTTTCATCACTGTATGTGTAATAGTACTTTATTTCACTATACGTATGATATAATTGGCTTTAATAAAAAGCTGTGGTGCATCATACTTGTTATGTAGATGGGTGGAAAATTGTTCCGTCATTCTGGGAATGTAGCCTCTGTTTCAATGTTCTCTCGAAAAGTGTCTAATGGATCTATTACTGAATTTTTCTGTAGATAAATTGATATGCTGGTAATTTTCAGATTAAGAGAGTAAAGAATGTTTCTCTTTGAGTTAACTTGAATTATGTCACTAAAGCTCCCTACATATTTTATTTGCATTCATTATATTTTCCTGTGAACCTTATTTAAAAATTTCTAACCAGAAGAATGTCTGGTCACTACATTCCCAGTTTACGATACTTTTACCATCTCTGGTTGCTACGTGCAAGACAAGCCGAAAGAGATATGATGTAATTGTTGATAGTGCATTTTATTACCAGTCGCAGGACTTTCAAGTATCAAATTTTTGCAGTGATATACTAGCAATAACTCAAATTCTGTTAGCATTTTGATATAACGAGCATGTATTTTCAACACATTTGCGTTATCTTACTCTCAATTCATTGTCTTATATTCTATAAAACGACGAAGCTTTGGAAATGAGGAATAAACATATGCATAAACACAAACATATATATATATATATATATATATACATATATATACATATAAATAACTAAATAAATATATATATATATATATATATATATATATATATATATATATATATATATATATATATACATATATATACATATAAATAAATATATATATATATATATATATATATATATATATATATATATATATATATATATATATATATATATATATATATATATATATATATATATATATATATATATATATATATATATATATATATATATATATATATATATATATATATATATTTCTGTTATTTCTGTTCGAGTTCTAATATAGAACTTGTGCACTAACAGTTGACACAAATTCATTGCGACTTACTGAAAGTAGGTCATTATAAGCAACACAACTTAACATGCATGCTAATGATAGGTATTGAAATTTACTAAGTTTGGATACAACTTTACTTTATTATTGTGCATTGCAGACAATTTGATACTTTTATGTGTTTTCCAGAAGAGTAACCACGCCCAATTTTTATGAGTCAGTTTATATGCAAGCATTCTATAAAGCCTGGTTTCAACAAGATCGCCAACTGTCGGTACCTGTCGCTCAGTTAAAACTTTTTCTTATTCGGCGACAGGTAGCGACAGGCAGCGACAGGTAGTTACAGTTGGTGACCTTATGGAAACCAGACTTAATGAAGACTCTTGGTTGAAGTGTCCGCAATTTGGCTTCATTTGCTTTCTTCTCTCCATATGTTTGAATTTGTAAAGTATCTTCTACTGAAGGACTAATAGGAAGCTCAATTCATTTTTATCATTGCTGATGTAGAGTTGGAATGAGACAGTGTGTTTTGGGGCCAATATACAACTATTTAGATTTTGCTGATTATGACTTTAAGACTGAAAACTTTCTCGAAAACTCTTGTTGTGCAATACAAATGGTGACTAGAAAGCAAAAGTGATCACTATTAAAGCAGCTTTGGAACTAGGAACTAGCAGAAGATCTTGCATCTATAGAAATGGTACCGACAAATATCAATCGGCTTTTACCATGGATTTTTTGCTTGCTATTAAGACCTACGACAACCAAATGTTTACTCTAAACTCGCGTGAAGATCCATGATAATCTCATAAGCCTAGAACATGGCGGATATCTTGCAATCGTAGTATAGGTACAGTTTATTAACAGGTTTTATTACAGAAGAATCCTTATTTGATAAGCAGTCTTTTCCATATATTTATATAATTTCAGTTTTTGAGGACGGTAGCCCATTTACAGAGTAGATACAAGCAAAACTCTAGAATAAGATATAAAACTACAATTAACAATTAAAAAATAAATACAATCATAAAAATTGCAATAATACATTATAAGAAATATGAAAATCATAAAAAATTAACACACTAGCAAAATATCCACATGAGAAAATTAACAGCAGAGTTTTAATTTGTACCAGTGATGCGGTCTGCTTGGCCTCGGCTGGCAGGTTATTCCAAGCTTCAGCATTTTTGTATAACCTTTCCTTTTTTCTTAGGAATTTTAACATTGAAAGATGTATCCCTACGGATTTGAGATGTATTATTTGTGTATTTTTAGCAAAGAGGTTAGAAAGGTAACTTTGAGCGAGACAATTAATAGACTTAACTACCATAGAGTTTTTATTAGAATCTATGATCTTTTCAACGGAATTATATCCAAGTTTAACTAATGGTTTGCATGAGGTATCAAGCTTTCCACTTGTTATTATTCGGACTGGTCTCTGTTCTTCAATTTTTGTACCATATCAATTTCAGTCTGACCACAGTATCCTCGCACCAAAGAATAGTATAGTGAATGGGGCTCTGAAATACTGGTGTATAAACTCCTTAAAGCTGTTGCAAAATGCTACCTCCATATTCTGAGCATTGTTGTAGAGCGCGATATTTGTTTGCAAATTACGTCAATACATTTGTCCGCGTAAGCTGTTAATCTATTTGAACACAGAGGAACTTATTGTCATGAAGCATCTGGGACCTGATTTCTTTTCTATTAGATCTAGTTACCCTATACATTATGGCATTTTCTATCGGAAGCTATTCCATAGCCGTAGTTTTCTTGACATTAAGGGACAGCTTATGTCCCATCAGTCAATCATCAAGGAAAGCTAAATTTAATTTTAGAAACCTTTCAACTGATACAAGTTCTTAGGTCGAAATAAAAGACTAGAATCATCAGCACACGTGGTAACTGAGCATTGGTTTATTACTCGCAGAAGATCATTTATGTCGCAAATGATGATCTATGTATACGAGAAATAGGAGAGGTCTAATACAGGAGCCTTGTGACACTCCTATATTTGTTAGGCTCACTTTTGAATCTGGGCCATTTACTATGCAAAACTACTTTCTGTCGGAAATATTTGACTTTGAAGTCTCTTCAAGTGGATGGAAATCATTTATGATATCAAAGTTTCCCTCCTTACTTACAAGATCTACTAGATTTACAACAATACTTTAAGGGATATTTTGATAAGAAAGAAAGCTTTCGGCTAGCTGAGAGAATACGAAATACAGTTATATGCACAAAACATGAGCTATTCAAGAAGCAAACTACACTCGTGGACAGATAAGCATCAGATGACAATGATAGAGAGAATGCAAAACGCTGAAACAGTCTATAATATATTAGAAGTACTCTGTCGTAAGCTATAGAATGTTAGCTACTTTTCGTATGATAGTACAATTCTGCAGTACTAACAGACTATTCGCATAGTTATGACGCTGTTAATTCCTATGTCAGGGATAGAATGAGACGCTAGGAGGATAGTTGCTGTGTTTCAAGCAGCATTATATAATCCTTTGCAAAACAGGTCATTGGATGTTTTTGTTCGCTTCTCCTTCCCACAAAAGTGATAATTTAACAAGTTAGCCAAAGTTGCAGTCAAACGATAGCATTGATCGGACTGGTGTGAATCCGATTAAATGTGTGATATGCTGCATCTCAGTAATCGGTATGTACCTAGTTATGGAGACCCAGTAATGTCTTATATTTTGCACAAAGGTACTTTTCAAACAGTACTTAGGCCACTTTTTAGCAGCAAATGAATAATGGAGGCAATAATAGGGAGAGGTTGTTGGAGAGGAATGGAAATAGCCAGCTTAGCCCGAGACACTGACGTTCCCGAATACGTTCGAATCGCTGTGTACACCATTCTCGGCTTCAATTATCATCTCTGAAATTTGCGATGAAGTAAGAAAAGGTAAAATCATGACTAAGTTTCCAACCTCGTTTCTCTTTCAACGGCCTACTGTGATGCAGTACTTCTACTTTCAGTTTCCTTTTATATGACTGGAGTGCATGTCATAGTGCCCCTGAACTTTCGTCTCCTCGAAACTTTGCCAAGATCTTATACTCTTATTGTCTGAAAAGTCCCTGTGTAAACTTGATAAAATTCTGATAAAAATAGGATTTTTATTTAAAGTTGGCGTGCAATTGAAGCTACGCGGCTAGTTAATCAACCCCAACTAGAGGAATAAAATCAGTATAAGTAGTATAACACGAAGATTGAAAACTGCATCAAAAGCATCCGGAAGATCTAAATTCAAAATATCTATTTTACATAACCTACAGCTGCAATCAAAATTTATTTGTAGTATCGCATTCTTACAGATATTAAGTGTTGGAAACTCTTCCATTACGTTAGGAGGCCTTTGAAATAATTATCGGCTCGTCACTCATATTTTCAGTGTCAAACATAAGGTTTACCTATCTAATGTAGCTCCTGAGCATTGGCATGCTCTTTTAGACAGTCTTCGTTATATCATAAAGTAGGAGAGGTAGTGGTAACAATACAATACGCCAAAAGATATGAACATTACAGTGTTACACAGGACATGACGAGTTTCTAGTTGCTAGATGCATGGCCACAGTATACACATAAGTACTTTTTTCATTTGCTTATGATATGGTTTTGCTGGATTGGCTCAAATTGTCTACACAACTCATTGGTCAGTAGCACCTAGTACATTGTTTTATCCTTTGTTTATGCAATCGTTTAACAAACTGAGTTTGCTTTAATAAGGTTTGCACACTGCACTTATCGTGCTTTACACAAACCAGTAATGTTTAACTTTCAACCATCCATTTCTTCTCCAATTACGGTGCATTTAGCATTCACTCACATTGAAATTTAATCCTTTCTCAAAACCATTCTAAATAAACTTTAATACAGCACGAAAAAGCGGGAACATTCTTTTTAGCATGCTGAAAACTTTTTTCGTCCCACACTCGTCAGAGTATGAAACGTCGGATACCGACCAACAGGTGAACTGAAATATATAGCCAGATGCGGTTGTACGTGATATGATGAATAATGTGTCTATTTGGCCCCATGATTGGCCAATTAGCACCTATTTACGATTGTTTATTTGAAGAGTCCAAGTGAGAAAATGAACTCTTTTCGTTTACACAAGACTGGATTTTGAGTCTTAATGTAAACTGAGTCTAAAACCTATATCAGCAAGATCGTCCTTTCATTTAAGTGTTTTGGACTCAGTTTACATTAAGACTCAAAACCCAGTCTTGTGTAAACGAAAAGAGTTCATTTTCTCACTTGGACTCTTCAAATAAACAATGGTAGAAAGTGCTAATTGGACAATCATAGGGCTAAATACACGCTTTATTCATCATATCACGTGTAACCGCATCTGGCTATATATTTCAGCTCACCTGTTGGTCGTTATCCGACGTGTCATACTCTGACGAGTGTCGGACGAGAAAAACTTTTCAGTATGCTAAAAGAATGTTCTCGCTTTTTCTTGCTGCAGTGAAGTTCTATAGCACCAAAAGGCTTTTCATTCTAAATAAACTTTAATGAACACGCACATCAGTTGGAAATGAAATTGATACTACAGTTATTTACTATATTCTGCATTTAGAATGACTCGAGTATCTAGCAATATATCAATGATGTCATATTCTTTTGCAGAGGAACAATATGAATTCAATTGTTATATCATGTAAAGTGGTGCTTTGAAAGTGAGAATAAAGTGTTTCTTTTTCTTTTCAGTTCGAGCAGTTTTAGTTTTAGACTGTGTTTTCCAGTTTCCATCTGAAAACGAAACCACCTGGTAACAGACGATACATGGGTAGTTACATTGAAGGCATATACCTAGGCTGTATTAGCAATGACAACTATAATAGTTAACTTTCAAGTATAAATCTTTGATCCGTAATAAAATTTTGAAACCAGATTACCCTAGGGTAATAATCGGGTAGGGGATAAGGCAGAGATTGTAGCTTTAGCAATATGCAATATCATGTCTAGGATCCTTGTACCATCACCACCTGTATATATATATATATATATATATATATATATATATATATATATATATATATATATATATATATATATATATATATATATATATATATATATATATATATATATATATATATATATATATATATATATATATATATATATATATATATATATATATATAGACCCTTGACGCCACATCATGATCCTTCAGACAATGGCACACTGGCATACTATTTCAGGTGTGCTCGACAAGTGAAGCCATAGAAGTTAAGCAATAGTCAGAGTTCACCAGTACTTCATACAGGTTTTAAAATTTTAGTATAACTCTAAGCATAAAAAGAGGCCCCGGAAACATGGGATCAGTAGGCCCTCGGTTGAATGTCTCCCTGAAAATGGATTATTCATTAACGAGAGAACCATGGTATAAAGGGTATTCAAAGCTACCTTCAATTACAAGACAGATCTCCTACTTATTCTTGCTTGAGTAATAGTTCCCTTAAACAACATTAGGATGGTTTGAAGATCATAAGGAACAGTTTTCAAATTGGGAAATGTAAAGTTTTCACACCGGTCTTTACGTCAGATGCCATAAGGATATCATAATAAAGGGAATTTAGTTTCGTCGGCATCCTTACAAAATGCTTTGTATTCATTTTATCACCACATTTCAATGGTAACTGAAAGAGTATCACTTTCCCTTTGTCATAGCTTCTTGCAGTTTCGAGTGTGTATATATTTGCGATTAGAGACGTGTTCCCATGCAGTATGAGAAGTATGTCTCTGCTATCAAGCATTTTGTACATTCTTGCATGTCTCATGCTCTGTGTATCGAGAGGTCTTGCGATAACAGTTAAGTCAAATGGTGGAATCGACAATTCAACTTGTTGTCAGAGCTCAGTTGTACCATGCAAATCCATAGCAATTGCTTTTTCCTGCATTTCAAATAAGACTATTGGATCGCCGTCCGTTATTTTGCTTAATGGAGTAGTAAGTTTGAATGGAAAGACAGAGCTCATTATACCAAAAGACTACAACGTCACAATCAAAAGTCAAACTGCAGTCCCAGCTGCTGTGAATTGTGAATCCAGTAGCTCAATGCTGCTTCTACGATCAAATGGAGGAGGAGCTTCTGTAGTTTTTAGAAATATCCTGGTACGTAATTGTGGTCCTAAGGTACCATCAGCTGTTTTAATAGAAGGTCCATTGAATGCAGAATTTAAAAATTGCACATTTATCAACAACATATGTTCAGGGCTGAACAGTAGAGACGCTAACCTAACAGTCATAAACTCCAAATTTTATAACAACACTGCTAATCGAAGTGCAAATTCTGAAACTGACTTTAAATTTGGAAAGAATTCACTGGGAGGAGGTCTAGGGATCATGTTTCATAAAGGGATTGGGCTTAAAGTTCACATAATTTCCTCGACTTTTATTAGAAGCGTACGGTTCGCAAATTTTGATCCTAATGATCAAAAGCAAGGAACAGGCAAAACAAAAATGCTTTCAAATTATCATGGAAGCGGTAGTGGACTCTTTGTTGTCAGTACATTAGCGTCTCATGATAACTCTGTCATTATAAAAACTTGCAGCTTTGAAGAGAACACAGGAACATATGGTGGCGGCCTTATAGCTACATTCGATCAAAATTCAACACGCAATAGCATATTCATTGAGAACTGCACTATGGCTAAAAATTCCGTATCACTTACTGGTGGGGGACTCTTAATTTCATCGTGGGACAGAGCTCATAATAATATGGTAACCTTGAGGGACTGCAGCATATTTTCAAACACTGCGATGGGTGGGGGTGCCATGAAAATAATTTACAATAGCATTGATCCTTCCAGTATGAATAGAGGAGGATCTCTAGACTTTCAAATGCACAATTGCAATGTGTTTGATAATGAGGCAATGTCAGGGTCAGCTTTACGTTTGTTATCAAATATACCCTCTGGACGTGTACCGCAATTGTTGCCAAAGCTATTTAACTGTACATTAAGCAGACACGGCCCTGCCAGAGGCTCAAAAGAGTATCCAGGAGCAATACTTAGCACCAAAGTGGGTATTGAATTTCATGGAACAAATTATCTCACCAATAATACTCAAGGGAGTGCTATTCATATTTCATCAGGAACTCTACACATTAAAGGAATTCTATCATTTGACCGTAATATTGGCCTACTTGGTGGTGCAGCATACCTAGCTGATGCTTCCAGAATAATGTTATACCCGGAAAGTTACTTGAGGATTTCAAACAATCATGCAAAGTTCAAAGGTGGTGGTTTATTTGTTGAGGCGACAGCTTTGCAAGAGGTGACCTATCCATACAATCCTGGATGCTTTCTTCAATATTCTGAGGCAAGAGTACTTCCATCTCTTTGGAAGGTAAATTTAAGTTTACTTTAGTGAGAAAGGTGTAGCTTTGAAATGCAAATGTATCTTACTTTAGAGTATGTAGTCGCTAATTGGCATAAAATAAGGCAAAGTTACAAGACCGCTGTTTAGGAGAAAATTGGAGTTTATAAACGAATCCCGAACGGGAATTTTAAAGGACCACGCATATTTCCTACATGAAATGCTTGTTTTGGTATAATATACTTTTATGCATCTTGTGATTTTTGCAGGAAATTTCATAATTGCCATACTCCCTAATTAATACACCACACATTCTCATTTTCAAGACAAACATCGGAATTTTCAAGACCACTATGAGTGGTCAATACGATTGATTTTTAGGTCCTGATATAGTGTCTACATATTGATCGAGCTGTAAGGAACAGATGATAAAATATAAGTGATGCCCAGTTGTCATTCTTGACAACGTTCATTGGCTGTACAGCACTACATACTACAAGTAAAGCCCAAGTGCACCACGTCACGGGACATTTTATAACCGTCATGAACTCACACTAATGGTACTCATCCTTCTCTCAGATGGGATTTTCTGATAATTCATAGAATTTGGACATCTGAACAATGAGAAAGCTGAATTTTTTTCTTCTTGAGAAAATATTCTATCTTGCATCACCTCCATTTCAGTTACATGCCAGGTCCTTATGTGACCCTTAATGAGGATCCTACTTTTTGTTGTTTAATATTTTCCTAAAAACAGTACCTGTTATACCGGCCCACATTTATTACTTGATGCATGCCATTATGCTATACTAATAGTGGTTCTATGAAGGTAAATCTTCTTCAATCATTTGGTATCTTTTTAGTCATAGATAAGTTTGCACTTTAGGATTGCCGTATTGAGGCAGATGGAAACAGCTGAGCTGTGATGCATCATAGGTTCTCCAATCTCTCCTGCATATCGCATACAGTATTTTTTCGATTATAAGCCTTGGTTTACATTTTTATTTGGAAAGTTTTGGTGCGGCTTATAATCAAGGGTGGTTTACATTTTTATCTAAGGTGTCAAACCATCATATCACTTCGCTTATACCGTGAAAGATTGTTTGATGTTTGTGGCATACCAGTAGGTGATTCAACAAACCTCTCCTGCGACCAGCTAGTAGTGCAGATGGCGAAGAAGTACTCCTTGAAGGAGAGGAAGAAATACTCGTGAATGACGTTGAAGACATGGATGATGCCATGCTTGACAATAATTTTGTTGGTTAAGCTATTTAGTTGAAGCATGAAGTCTTTGAAGGCTCTAAACCTCTAAAAGGTGTTTGACTTGAAGTACTGTATACTACGATCTTTGCTTCGTTTCGTTTACAAAAATATCGCTGCATTCAGTTACGAGTTTTGTGAGTACGGCTTATAATCGATGCCGGTTTATACTTTATCGGAGCCTCGTTAAATCCTGCTTATACTCAAGTGCGGCTTATAAACATAGGCGGTTTATAATCGAAGAAGTACGGTAATTCCAATTCCAGAGCTATAAACAAAAGGTCTATGGCTCATTGTTTTTTAGCCCCATCCCTTCCTAATGCTCAAAGATCTTTAGCTATTCCTGTAATTTTGTTCCTATAATGGCAAAACCAAGAAATTTTCCCAATTTATTTTTCATTAAGAGCAGTTACCAAGAAGAATTACTCTCGTCAAATGTAGACAATAGTATATACAAGAAAGTCCTGTACAAGCATGAGGGATATGACTTTGCTCAAATTCTTGGCAATAACTGATTACTTAATAGAACTGAATGCATTATACATGATATAAGCTAGTTACTTGTAGATACCACAGGCAGTAAAACACATAGCTCTTTTGCCAGCATTAGTGCAAATATAACTCTAGAAGCCTTTTCGTATGAGATAGACCAGATCACTGGACCGGGATAGCTAGCTTGAGTGTGTTACTTTAAAGCTTGCGCTCATACGGCACTGTCGCTAAAGTTATATATTTTCACCTCACTATTATAGACTAAATTCCTGTTTAAAATTATACTCAATTTGGCACAGTTCCTACTGTCCTTTTCATGTTCTGAACTCTCATTTACGAAAAAGGAATTTACGAATTACGTGATCTCAGTGGTGAATGAGTATCCTCTTTTTCTCTGAAAGAAGTTGACTCTAACGTGTCTCTACTTCTATCCTACGTGTACTCTGTCCAACGGAGAAAACCAGAATTTAAGCAGGTTGTGATGATTAAACTCTACTCTTGCAATGCAGATAAATCCCCACACATACGAAGCTACATTTTTAAGGGTCAGACTGTAATAGTTTCATATTTTCCCAACATAAAGATTATTTTTAGTGTTATTATGACTCTTGTTCGAAGGTTCACTTTGTTTAATCTAGATAAAAGCAAAAACTTCGAATTCTAGTAGCTTTTACAGGCTTCTAAAATTTTCACAGGTAATAGTGTATCAAAAATTGTCAGCTTTTCAGATGCATGCAAAAGCTGAACATATGAACAACTGAAGCTTCTACATTGATTTTACCTTGATTTTAGAATTGTTATTTCTTAAGCATCAAAAGTCTACATTGCTACCCTACAGTAGGAAGCTATCTTGTTATCAAACTGAAATAGATTCTCATTCTTATGATGTATACTTCTGGAAAAACAGCCTGCAGGCTCTTATTTTTGCAGGTTCTTACATTCAGGGCATTAGCGTAGAAGATAGTTGACTTTCTTCCCGAGTTGTATATAGCACTGTGCTTACGGTAAATGTTTTTGTCAATTTTCATATTCTATGAGATAAAAACAATCCATGTTGAGTCATCCTTGTCCAGAGATTGATTTGCAAATTCTTTGAAATACATAGAAATGCACACCTGAGGGCATCAATATCGGAAGATTTTCTGGAAAGTTTACTGCGCATCAGCATCGAAAGGGTCCTACTCAAAACTGAACTGGCTGGACTCTCTAGTGAATACTGTTAAGACTATCAATAATAGGAAACTTTTAGCTAAAAATCAAAATTTGAGGATATTTATAAGATTTTAACTCTTAACTAATTCAAAAGAGATTTTGCCGCAAAATTTGTGTTAACCCCTGCTTTCCAGGCTTTTGAAGGACATAGTTGTTATAAATTTTTTGGGGTGAAGTCTCAGATGCTAGATCTGTAGAATCCAGTTCATTGATTCAGTGCTATATGCATAAGGAGAAAGCAGTATCTTTTTTTAATGTTAGTGCATATATTGCATATTTACAGTATTGTAGCATTAACTTGTTTCATATTGCCAATTTGATTCATTTAGTTCGAAAAGAAAGGGATCAGGGCTCTTGAAGATCGTTTCATAATAGCATGCCCTAATTGAAGATAGTATTCCTTATTATGGAATAAATGGCTAGAGAGAGCTGAATTGTGTGCATGTTCATAATAAAAATGTGTCATATTAACTTTGTTAATTCTGCATGTCACCTTATGCAAAAATTGTCAAATTGCATTCTATGTACTTATTTCTGCTCAATAATTTATACGTGAACTTTTGCGATAAGCTAGCTATCTACTCTTTTAGACCAAAGTTGAATTTACAAACAACAGTGCATCATTGAAAGGAGCAGCTTTATTTGTGAACAGTCTTGTTGGTTGTCGATGGGGTGAAAATGATTTTAATAGACAACTTAATAGGACGTTGCGATGGGCAGACAAGATAACTTACACTGGTAACTATATATTTTTGGAAGGCAGTGGTGTTAAGATTGAAGGACCCAAAGTTGACATTGCAACTGACACTTATGATTACATTGTGAGAAACTTGCATACACCGTTGAAGGTGAGCGATTTATCTTATTCATAATATCTGTTCGTGAACGGACATGTAGTGTTGTATAAGTATAATTTTTCATAAGAGGTATGGACATAAGCAATGCCTAGTGAAACTTTTATTTTAATCTAAAACTCATGAGAGTAGCAAACATCAGGTAACAGCCACTCGATAAACAGGATTGTGTTACAGATATTCTTGCAAGGTGCAATGGATTTAAATATTGAGAGCGCAAAGGTGAGTATTGCAAGTTACACCTATGGTTGTCTTGTTGAAAACTCACAGAAAAGTATTTATGCAAGATTGTTTCTATGTTCATAATTCTATTGCTAAATGGATGAATAGCAGATCATTACAAAATGACTTCAGTCATACCAATGGGAACAAAGGGTATAAGAAGAAACGAAAGACGGAATCCGATGGAAAAGAAGAGATGATAAACTTATTCAGGTTTTGAATAGTCTACATTTTTAAGTGTAGAAGATACTCGCCAACAATAATCTTTGAGGATCATGAGTTCAAATCCCACTCTGTTTGTTTATTTTCTCCTACTTGTATTTCACAAGTTATCATCCTTGAGATTCCTTAAATGAGGACCGTGTTGATCATTCAAATTGTGCAACCAAATTTTTCATCACTTCCCTTATATGTTGGGTAAAGTAATAACAACTACTATTTGAATATTTTTTCCACAAAGGTAGTCGTAAAGCCACTTATTAATGTCAAATGCATTTCAAAATTGACAGTATAACTATTGGATGCAGTTGTTAGCCAAAGTATTAGAATCTGTCAGAAAATGAGGCACTATAGACAAAATAAAGAACTGAAATTTTTCCAGGAGTTTTATTCAGTAGGACAAAAGCTCTTTGAGCATAGGTAGCAGATGTCAACTTTTCTTGTCAGGTAGAATGCAAAGGTATATTGTACTGACGGAAGATAGAGAACGGAAATCTCACCAGTAGGAACATTTTCGAGAGATAGCAAGAAGAGGAAAATGGGCAAAGTGTGCAATTTTGCGCATGGACTGAATTCGTTTCAGCTAGAAACTTACTTATAACAAGATTGCAGCATTTATGCTAGTATTTCTTGCTACTTAATGGAAATTTATCCTATTTTAGTTTAACCTATAAAGCTTTCCCATTATTTGCATTCTTGATATTTCATTTCTTGCAAAAGTCATTACAAGATAAGTATTTCTTGACCTCGTTGGCAGCCCTGTAGCCTTCTCTAGTAGCAATATTTGACGATGCGTTTTTGCCATTATACTAATTAGTAGGATCCCAGTCTTGGAATTACCATTCCCAAAATGGGATCCCTTTATGTGCAATAAAGACTTGAGACCTATGCTATGTTACAGCATACGACTTACGTAGTTGCACCAAGCATTATCATGAATGCTGTGATGAAATAAGAGAGAAGTAAAACTTAGAATCATGGTAGAAAATTAAAGTAACTGGTTTGTATCTTAGATAATCCAGATCTTATGGTTGCGATATGTATTTTGTTCCTAGATCGCGCCGGGAGAGAAGTTTACACTCAATATTTCAGCAATAGATCAGCTTGGAAATGAAGTTTATAGCGTCCCAGTCGTTAAACATATACTTGAACGCTCTTCAACGCAGGAAATATCAGTTGGAGAGCAATACCTTGTTTTCCATCCTGGAAAGAGCACTAGCCCTCGAATTTCATTGAACCTACCTGGAATAAAGATATATAGTGAAATAGCTGGTGTGCATGCTACGGAATTCATACGCATATCTGAGACACAGTCGAGCTTCTTGGTGGAGAAAGACTTGAAGTTGGAGACGCAGAAGTGCTACCCTGGCTTTGTTTTTGATGGTAACACTTGTGTTTGTGATTCAACGATTCTAGGAGTAGAAAAGTAGGTTGAAAGATATTATGATGCACCATATGTTCTCCATCTGACTTTATGTTGTTTTGTTGATAGGCTGAAAAGCAGAACTACAGGTAATGGCAGGGTCAAATGAAATAATCCACCCAAAGCCTTAAATACTTAGAAATGAAGAACGGAAAAGTTCGATCAGTTGCACCAGTTTAAAGTGGACTGACCTTGAACTTAAAGAATCTTGTTCACTAGGTTTTTTAAGATTCTGAATTCATTCGTAGATTTGAGAAGACGACAGTCAAACTTTAAAATGAAAGGGAAGTTCTAAAATAAGCGGTGATTGTGTATTTACCAAAAAATAGTCTGTGAATTGATAGAGGTGAAAGAGAGAAAACATTACTTCATCTATAGTCAAAATAAATCTGTTGAGCTTCACAAATTACAAGCCAAGAATTAAGATATCCTTAGAATATGGTATATACAAAGTGCAATAAGTCGTATTGCGATTGCTTCTGAATATCACACCAGAATATAGATATTATCATTCACTTGAGAATTGTTTCTTCCAACATACCTCTATCTTGAAATTCTCTTTCGCAGGTGCAGCAAAGGTCGTTATCTCTATCTAAAGGAAGGGTATTGGGGCGGCATTGTGAATGGCCGGTTTGTAACCCATATTTGCCCACGTGAATATTGTAAATGTACCAAAAAACTGGGCACTGCCGGTTGCTTTTATGACTTTCAAAAGCCCGATGACTTTTGCATTCCTGGAAGAGTAGGCACGTTGTGTGGGAGATGCAAAGACGGTCTGGCATTGAGCCTTCGTCCAACAAAGTGTATTAATTGTGATGGCACTGGTGCCATTCTTGCAACATCTATTGTTATGGTTGTGATTTTTACTGTACTCATAATATACTTTAATCCAAATATACCAACTGACATGCGTGGAATTTTGTTCTATGTCCAAGTAATGCCTTTCCTTTTCAAGCCTAATGATAGAGTTGGTGATATTGTTACGACAATTTCTGGTATATCTGATCTTGGAAGACCAACAGAGTATCCAATCAATACATGTGCGATGCCGGGCCTTGGCAATCTGGGAACCACTGCATTGAATTACTCCACACCTGCAACAGTGCTTCTAATTTTGATTCTAACGTACGCACTCAGTGCTTACATTAAGTCTGAGCGTGGGAAACCGTTCCAATGCTTCTTTGTACTGCTCGTCCTTATGTACAAGTATCTTGTTGAAACCAGTTTTGCTCTTTTACATTGTGTCGATGTCGGAGGTATGTGAAATCTTTTAAGTTATTCTGCTGAAGTGGTATTGACATGAGAGAAAGTAAAAATATGCAAACCGAATTCCCTTAGCTTGACATGTAGGTAAAACAAAACACCTGCTTGGTGACAAAACTATGTAGAATAACTGCCCTTCTGCTAAATAGGAAGTTTCAATGTGATTACAACTACAGGAGGGGAATATGGAGATATGTATTATGTGAAAAAATACATACGTAAATACACACATATTTAGTAAATTATATAATACATATTACATATACACCATAATCCCTGCGCTCTGTAATCTTCTACTTGGTATATATGTGTTGAATGAACACATAGTTTATGGATTGTTAATCTTTCAAGTTTAGGATCAGCATGATAAGATTCTCATCTCAAATTTCATTTTACGTTCAGGCCGAGAAGTGTTTTTCTACGATGGCAGTCAGGAATGCTTTAAAGATTTTCATCTATCATTCTTCATCATTTCGTTATGCGTCATACTGATTTTCGTGCTTTTACCAACAATATTGCTGGTTATCATTGTGCATAGAGGGGCAGGAATGAAATATTGCTGCTTGAAAATAGAAGCGCCGGTCATCGATGTCATAACACAAGGATTAAGGTAAAACCGTCATAGTTTACTTGCTGGGATTCGAATTTATGTTTGAGCTTTCTGTTTGCTATTTCTGTCTTTCTTGGAATGTCAATTTTCATGTAAATCGCCTTCAGAAAAGAACCAATGTGCTTTCATTAAGTTTATGCAGTAACAAGGATTTGATTTGATTCCATTTCGTACTTAAGTTTGATATGCAGTATTGACTACTGTGGGCAATGATATTCAGTTTAATGCAGTAATAAATTTTAAATATCTGAAGTGATACTGCAATTTAAGGACATATGTGTACTTACTCGAGAAAAATGTTATTCCGATAAAAATTTCCCTTAGCTTCAATCCACTCCTCTTGCCAAAACCTTACTTTGCGAAGGTGAGCTCAGAATCATTAATTAATGTTGCGAAGCACTCAGTGGGTAGTCACTACTACCGAATACTTTGCTCTCTAACTCATTCTCTAGATCTACAACCACATGCTCTACCTACTCACCAACACAGTTCTACCCACTCATGTCTTTCCAAATTTTATTACCTAATCCATGGACTCTAACCTACAAGTCAGCACCTGTTTTCAGAGCTTTTAAACCATGGTGATTCATACCGTCCTATTCCTTACCGGAATCCTTTAACTTGTCTTCTTTCAAATTTAAAATCAACCAACTCGATCTTGACTCTCCATCTGCTTAAAGTGTCTATTTCCTCTTTTGTTTTTGGCTTTTAAACCTTAATAATATACTGAGAAAACTAATTGTTTATCATTAGGCAAATACGGATTAAGTATTTTCCTGTTGCACCGTATAACAACTTGAGTTTAGGAAAGAAATTTGTTATATGTCATTTATGCCATATGGTATTTGACATTCTTCTATTTACTATACGGTCGTGAGAAAGAGATAGGTATGGACCTTGTTGACTTTGTTAGAATCAGTAAAAATATAAACCTCCCTCTAGGAAGCCATAAAGTTGATGTACCTTAAAGCTACATAGAGCTGTTCATTGTTTTTATTTTGACCAGAATGCATCTCTTCATAGGAGGCATATCCAGGATGAATTATGCGAAGAATGTAGAAGCAACAGAGAGCGAATATCGCGAACTGTTCACAATGACAATATGGAATTAGACTACTGTTCTCCTTGCTCAGAGAAACTTGATCAATCATGCAAAGGCTGCTCACAAAAGGCAAAACGTTTTTGGTTCACTTACTTTGGAAACGAGCGTGGTTGGTGGTGGTCAGTTGATTTTGCCAGGAGAGTCATTTTGGTAGCAGTCTACGTTTTCGTACAAGATTTACAGCTGAAGCAGGTTGGTTTTGTATACTGTTTTGGCAAACTGAACAACAATGCCATGGCCAAAGATTTGTCAGAAGTGATAGATCTATTAATTGGTAACATGCCATTACTACATCTGATTAACTATATTCCAAAGTTAGACCTAAGGGCAGGTCATAATGTATGTATGCGTTTTATAAGAGATGTTCAAAGGTTTATACTTATAAATTGTTTATAATTTCAGGCCTATTGGTTTCTTGCAACACCATTCTACAGGTAATGAAAGAATTTCAAACGACCAGATATCCCATTATTTTAAAACTAAATTCAAGGATATACTTTGTGGATTTAGAGAAGGGTGTAACACTCAGCATGATCTAATTAAGGCGATCGAAGAGCGAAAGAAATTCCTAGAAAATTCAGGGGTTGTAGGAGTGTTCTGATGGACCAATCTAAAGCCTGTGACTCTCTGCCTCATGACCATTGTATCGCCAATTTGACAGCGTGCCGTTAGAACTCAAGCACAAAATATAGGTAGGAGTTTCAGCTAGGGTCACTACCTGGACCGATTCTACCTAACATTTTCATTAATGATTTGTTTCTTTAACCTGTTTTCCAATATATATGGTTTTGCAAATGACAGCATCATCTTCACCTGTAGAAATGACCTAAAAAAATAGCAATGAATTTGGAAGGTGATATATTTAAATCATTAGAATTGTGCAAATAGTATTGTATGATGATGAAACCTGGGCTCAGAACCAAAACAGGACTATTTTTGGAATCAACTCCAAAATTCATTCATACATCTGAGCGTTTCTAGGTAATCAAATCTTATCTCTCACCCCTCTCTACTACTCTTCATTTATCAATAAAATAATGTGTTGCAAATGTATCTACGTCACTGAAGGCTGTACCTGAATCTGGTTACATTCAATTTTGCATTTCAAAGCTATACTATATGCAATTCTATCAACACAGACTGGTTTTCCATAAAGGAGGGACCACCAGAACATTGGTAGAGCCTTTAGTATCTGTATTTCTATATGTTAAAATGTCATTCACGGTAGCCATATCTATCATGCTCCAAATGGTATCCTTTATGCAAATATGTTTTTGGTAAATGGTACTTTTTTAGATTGTGCTTAAAGGTTACTAGTATCGCTCACATGGAATGGCATTGTAGTGAACCCCCAAAATTCCCGTTAATGTTTCTGGAGATCAAGAAAGAACAAAATCTAAGCACTTATATAAATGGGCAAAAATTACCAGCAATATACTTGCCATATTCATTGGACTTGAGACAGACAGCAACTACCATTTAATAAGCATGTACAAAACCTGTTCCAAAAAGCAACAAAAAGGCCAGCGCTTTTTCCAGGATTAATATGTGCGTTCCAAGAAACAGGCATTTGCTACTTGCAATGTACGGTTTGTCGGGTTTCAATTACTGCCCTTTAACATGGCTATTCTGAAATAAAATTGTCGGCAAAAAGGTGGATCTGCCGTTTTACCTATGAACATGAATTAATGATCCTTTTCATACCATACCATATGACAAACAAATTAGTCCCCAGTCCTCACACATATCCACACTTTTTTGGGGCACCCTTTCTGCCAAGGACTATTGCAAGTAATGTCGTATTTTGAAGTGGATAGAGAAAATATTTAAACACTCAAAGCAATTTCCGAGATACTGAGAAGCAATGTATGACCCAAGGAAGATCGATCTTGATTACCTATGCTTTGATCCGGGACTTCTCATTTCTAGGCACTAAAAATGTTCCAGGACCTAAAACAACCGGAATACGACATGTTTTTGTTGAACAAGCCATCTATTTATTGTGTGTTTAAAATGTTTTTATGAATTTGGTCGCAATAGCATTGCTAACGACGAGCTGTACCCTGTGTACCAGAATATGATGACATCACCAGTGGCTCAAGTCTAATGTGAGTGTAGCCTTTCAGTTATGAAAATGATTAAAAGTCAGTTGAAGAGGATCGTGAATAAAAGCAGAGGCATGGAAAGCTGGGAACAATGGTGGCAAATTCCCGCAGAAAGTTTGCAATCGTTGAAAGGTGCCCTCAAAGTGTCAAAATGTGTCCATAATCTTGAGAAAAATTCATGAGCGAGGCTCTTCCAAAATCACAATGAGGCTCTTACTTTGTTAAGTTACTTTTGACATAAGTAAAAGTTTGAAAATTTAAATCTCAAATTATCAAACAATTACAAATACCAAGCCTAGGCAGAAAACATCTGGTTCTTATAAAAAAGAGTGCATTGCGATTAATCAAGTTCCTATGGGCTAGAGAATTCATGATGGAAGCATGGTAAGCTTATTAATGTGTCGTGGTTAACGGTGCTAGGCAGGTTTTCACTGCGAGGCCAAATTTTTCCCACAATTTGCCATACAGCCTCTCAAAAAAATACTTTACTCTCTAACAGTTACGACATATCAACCCCTGACCCCTTGACCACTGCGCCACGGTTCTTATGTGAGAGGAATATTGGGCATTTTCAGAATGAAACGAAGAAATACAATAGCGATACATGTGCACAAATGAGATATGGTCTAAATTTCAGGTGAATCTGCATTTGATTATATCTGTGGATGGCTTACATCATGAGATTTCGGTGTTTCAAACCAAATTTCCTTTCCTTGAAATACTGTACATGAATGTTGACATCTCCCGTCCTTAAAATAGAAATTTTTAACCCCACTTGTGTTGCATTAGAAGCGCATAACCACAGCTGTATATTATACGCATAACCACAGCTGTATGTTATACGTATTAGGATTTAACTTCTGAATATTGCATATTATATCGTGTAACTTTTAGTCTCTACAGTAGACTCTTACTTTGCAATTGCTGAAAGATTACCCTCCTTAATATAAAACATGTATATTAATTGTCTAATAAGAGATATGAAACACAAAATATATGGGGCTTATAGCTTACAAGACAGTTCAAATGATGAAAACGAGATTTTTATAGTAAAGATTCTTTGTGAACGGCAATTACTTGAGAACAAACAGTGACTTTGATTAGTGATATTTTTTCTAATTTATCTATTAATGTCATCTGGCAATAACAAAATCATTACCATTTTGATACTGCTTGGCATGCCTATTTGTTCTTGAATAATGCAAATGGCTCAATATACAGTTCTCTGCAAAATGTTAGGAGATAGTTCAATCAGAATCAGATACATCAATTGTATTTATGCGTAAGTTCAACCTGGCTCTCGTGGGACGTAAATTAGTCTAAATTAGTTGAAACCTCCTGGATAATTTCTTATGCTCTACTCTTTATTCTTGCCCATTACATAAAGATGGTATTACACCTATAATTCAATTCGATTCAATTCATTTCAAATCGTCTCTCCCCAACATGTATTGCTACACTCTCTCTTTCATTCTTGTAATATATTTTTCAGACATGCATCACGATTGCCTGCTCATGTATATTTGCTCTGCATTGCATTGCCTGGCCATACAATGAGATGAAGCAATGGGCGAACGAAATCGAGGCAGTATACTTGTTTGCGCTGATGGTTCTTGCTAACGTGCAGTCTATGGAAAACGACAACATACGACACACTGTATCTGTTATAATTCTCACGCTCACTTATGGCTTCGGAGGGATGTTCTTTATCATCAAATCGGTTAGATTCTTCAGAACATACCGAAATAAGCAGCAACGTAGGCTAGACATCGGTAGATCAACGTGCAGCACAGGATCTTTCATCAATTCTTACAATGAAACACGTCTCATTAGACATTAACAGCTCATTTGCAATAAGGGACAATTAATGAGAAGGGTGACTTTACAATTTATATTTTTTTCTTCCTTGTCTCACATTACTATATGCAGTTGCTTGTTGCTTAATTGTATGGTCTTAGAACATTCAATGATCAAAGGATATTTTGCTGATATATCGCTTAGCATTAATACTTAGACAAATATAAAAATTTTTCACGGGTACAGACCTTATTTATTTTGCTCACATCATTCAAAGATCTACAATAACAACACATATGTACAAGACATCACCTTACTTTATTCATTGACCAGAGATTGGAAGTAGCTTTAGAAATTAATGATCGAGTAGAGTGCTTGATTTGATTTATACCGACTCAAAAACTTGCATGCTATTTGGTAAATGTTGAGTAAATTCGAATGGATGAGTGGCTGACATGCTGAGTGGTTGAGTGGACGAGTGGCTAGAACGCTCAACTGCTCTTCAGGAGACCGATAGTTCAAGTGTTGCCTCGGGTTAGGGCCTAGATGCTCGTTCACTATTCAATCAGTATCAAATGGGTAAAAAGCGGCAACACTTGAGAGATAAATTCTGGTGATGCAATGAACTGGCCTCTTATCTGACGATGCTGACGGCTCAAGATAAGTGTCCTCTCCAGCAGACACTTCCCAAAGCACAGAATCGTGTGTAGAGCCTCAATTACCTTTTATTTATATTGGGAGTATTTCCCCGTGCTTTAGCTACTGAGTATGATTAGTTCCAACCTTGAATATAATGGAAATCAGAGAACTCAATGAAAACATTGTGGAAAAAATCTTTCTCCCTGCTATTCCTTTTCAGCACAGACCACAGCTAAACACCATTTTAAAGAGTTTATTTCCATTTTGCTTTAATGCACCCTTGAATGGTTTACTTTATTTATGAAGATTCTGCAACAGTATGAGGCTATCTGCTATAAAATATTGATACAATAAACAAGCTATTTACTTAACTGCGTACGTACAGTGTGCCACCTCGCTGACTTCTGATCTATAGACCTTCACTATTGACGATAAAAGGATTGTCCAGCCCCCTAATTGGCTATAACAAAGGAGCTGGGTTCTACTGTATAAACCAATATGAAAGTACATAACAAGTTTAATTAACTTAATTTAATTACCTTAGTGAAAAACAGTCGAACTTGGAATTACCTAGAAAGCGAGAAGGTCGACAACGACAAATCTTTGACTTTCATAAAATATGATTGTAGAATAGTATACACTTTGTGTATTTTGCTGCGATCACAGCGCCTGCGCACCATTTCATCATTCATATCATTTCGTTTCAAGTCCTATAAATACATATAACATTAAAGTAAGTATAAAAACTATAGAAATATTAATAGCGCTGTAGAGCTCATTAAAGAGGACCATTCAAAGTAGACAAACTATCGAGATGAGAACCCCCCTCCCTCACCCGTTGTTTTTATTGGTGCATAGCTAACTAGTACAAATGACAGTCACTACAACCAATTACATTTTTAAGTATTTACCGTAAATCTCCAATTGTTCTTCCCTTGAGAAAGCTTCCACGAAGTAGCCCCCGAGCTTTACTTCAAGTTGATAATAAGCCCTCTCGAATAAATCCTCCCCTCAAATAAGTCCCACGCAAAATTTATCAAATATAAATAAGCCCCTTGGGGCTAATTCGAAGATTTACGGCCTATTCTCTATTCTCTATGTCAATTTCTCTATATTTATGTTAGTGCCTCTAAGATGCATAAAGTTGCAAATTAGTTGACTAAAATATTCCATATATTCAATAGGAAACAAGGCCATCTCGTAATGACTTAATTGGGTCCAGTTTTGTGCAGGATTGAATCCCTGGAGTAATAGAATCACTTCGGTAGAAAGTACAATATAGCAATAGAAGAATATCTGTTAATTGACACTCTTCCGAAAGTTTGTAAAATTGATTTCTTATAGTTTTGGTACATTATAAAAGTTTTGAAAAGTGTTGTTAGGTAACGTTTCTATATTAGGTAACGTTTCTATTTTGTTCGTCCATATTTGTGTTATTTCAGAACTTGTGTAGTTGGAATAGCTATTGAAATCCTAAAGTTTAAACAACAAGCCAATCAATCGCTGCCTTTCCATTGATGTTTGTCAAGGTATTTCAATTTAATGCGAAAATTGACGTATTTTATCCAGTCACTATACTGTAGTTAGAACTTTTCCTGTACGTTAAACTTCATACAGTATTTTGAATTCAGACTGCCATTATGGATTTTAAAATAGTATGATGTAAAACATCTCAACAATTTATACTCGATTTATAGCAGAAATCTGTTGCTGTAAACGTGTATGAAAGAAAATTAACAAGTCTTGTCAGGTTGTTGCATTGAGCTTTGAAATCTATAGAGTTGTCCAAAACAATTTTGTCACTAATATGTACCATGTCCCATAATTCAAATGTATAGTTAATAGTGAAGGCAATTCGATCCTAGACATTTGCTTCAATTCAATATATATATATATATATATATATATATATATATATATATATATATATATATATATATATATATATATATATATATATATATATATATATATATATATATATATATATATATATATATATATATATATAGTTTAGAGCTTATTTGATTACATTTTCTTGGTCTAAAAGTCTTGTCCACTCTGGATTTCTAGATTCGAAAAATGTACAAAATTTTATGGTTTTTGCAGAAGACAAGGTTTCAAATTACAGTAAATTTTGAAGTAAAATTCAAATTTAGCCAAAAATGTCTCAAATTGGTAACACTTTAGTTACCTTTGCAGTTATTATCAAGAATATAGAATGTCCTCTATGAATGCTTCATACGGGCGACCTAAAAATGAAAGGAGCATTTTTAATTTTGCTGTAGTTTTCGTCCACCATTTTAGATAGTGACAAAAGTTTTGAGATCTTGAATATTGAGATTTGTTTGAGTGCATTAGGTGTATTTGTATCTCATGAAGTTTAACAGACTTATTATTTGTAGTTTTGGAGTAATTGATAACTAAACATGGTGACTTTCGTAAATCTCCACTTTTATCACAAAAAATATGCATTTACTATCAAACTTTGAGAAGCCATATATCAGGAACGGTATTAAATATTTAGCTAAAATTTCCAGAATATTCATTTCTTGTGTAATATAATCAAATACTATAGTATGAACAAATTCGGAGTGGGCTACCTGGGAAGCCTTTGAAAAATTTGCGAAATTGATATGCAATGGCTCAACTGTAAAGATTAGGGTCCTATCCGTATTCCTAACTTTCGTTACAAATTTCCCTGACTAAGGACTTTTATTTAAATTCATGTGACTTTCATAGGAAACTGCATACCAAAGAATTGACTTTGGAACGAGTCAAATCTGTAAAATATCGCAGGGGCCTCAATATGGTGACTATCGTTGGTGCGGTGGTCCGTGGAGTCAGAATGTTTCGCCAAATTAATGGTTTTGGGGTTTGCTGGAAAATCTAGAAATGTTAAATTAATTCAGTTTAGAAACAATAGTGCCTTTCCGGCGTGGCAGCAAGCTAAAGCATCTTTCTTCAAAATCTCAAATGTTTCAAATTTGTGTAAAAGTGAAAACTTGTACCGTTCCTGTTTAAGAACTGAGTGAAAGTACATTTTGTCGAAAAATGCGACCATGCATTCCTAGCAGTTGAACTTGCTTACTACCAGCCTGTATGAGAGTTTCTCCAGTATTAAGGAGCCGTGGTTTAATAAAATTTTCCGAGGGCTTTGTTTCAGACAAAACCAGTCTTCTCTTGCATCCAAGTTCACGACGGCTTGCCCAGTCAACAACCAAAAGCTATTCAATACAGAATGCAACTGACGTTTCTATATCACTCTGAGTGCACTCACTTTAACCTGTGTGCAGATGGGGTTAATACAGCTATAAGAAAAGAGAGAATGACCATTATGCAGCAAAAGAAAGGAGAATGGAAATAGCAAAAAGGAGACTGGGAGATTCAGACCTCTGTTCTAATATCTTTATTATGTAAACGTTAACAGACTACTCTTCCTTATTATGCGTTTACATGAGACCCGAATTGAAACTCAAGTCGACTGGAAATTTGAGACCGGTTTGAGAAAGCGAACTAAACCCACGCCGACTTGAGCTTCAATTCACCTTCTCCCACTTGCACACACTACGAACACACACTGCGAGATCATTACAGGATTTGAGTAGACCTCGAATTGAATTCAATTCGTCGTACATTTCAAACGGGTCTGAAAATTCTGTTGTAAACGCACTCTTAGTATTCCTTCACATTCTCAAATTTAAACTAGCTGAAGACACAGGTCAAATTACAGGAAGCTTGTGATACAATTAATAGTGACTGTCAATTATAATTTTGTTCGCCTTCACTTCCCAGAACTACTTCCTTATCGTTCATGCATAAGGCAAAGAAGAATAGCCCTCTCAGGACCACCAAGACTGAGCTCTAGTGCGTTTTTAAATGGAACAATCGCCCCTTTGCGATTATCTTACTTGAGTCATGAAGAATACAATGCCGCCACTGCATATTTGCTTATTTGTTTTCGCATTGCTTACTTTCCTAGAATCTATAGGCCATGCCATAACAGTCAAACCAAATGGCGGAATTGACAATTCAACTTGTTGTCAGAGCTCAGTTAGGCCATGCAAGTCCTTAGCATATGCTTTTGCATGTATTTCGCGTAAAACTGTTGGATCACCGTCAGTCATTTCCATTGAAGGAGCTGCAAGTTTGATTGGAAGAACAGAACTGATAATACCCAAAAACTACAATGTTACAGTTGAAAGTCAAACTGCAGTGCCTGCTGTCATCAGTTGTGACTCTAATAACTCAATGCTGTTCGTACGATCGAATGGAGAACGAGCGTCAGTAGCCTTTAGAAATGTACTGGTACGTAATTGTGGTGCAATGGTGCCATCTGCTGTTTTGATAGAAGGACCATTGAATGCACAATTCAACAATTGCACATTTATAAACAACACATGCTCTGGTTTAAACATCAGAGATGCTAACTTGACAGTTATAAAGTCCCAATTTAGAGACAACATTGCGAATAGAAGTGCAAATTCAGAGAGTGACTTTATATTTGGAAATACTTCACTTGGAGGAGGTCTCGGGATCATATTTAATAAAGGGATTGGAAATAAAGTTAATATCCTTTCTTCAAATTTTGCTAGGGGTGTACGCTTTGCAAATTTTGATCCTAGTGATCCCAACAATAGAACGGGCAAAACAAAAATGCTTTCGAATTATTATGGAAGTGGCAGTGGGCTTTCTATTGTCAACACGTTTCACTCTCAAGATAACTCTGTCATTATAAAAAATTGCAACTTTGAAGAAAATCACGGGACATATGGTAGTGGCTTATTCCTTACATTCGATCACGATTCAACAGGGAATAGCATACTTGTTGAGAATTGCACTGTAGCTAGAAACTTCGTAACGCTTACTGGTGGTGGACTTTTGATTTCTTCATGGGACAGAGCTCACAACAACATGGTAATCTTGAAGGAATGCAACATATTTTTAAACAATGCAATGGGTGGAGGTGCCATGAAAGTCATTTACAATAATATTGATCCTTCCAATATGAATAGAGAAGGATTGATGCGATTTCAAATGCACAATTGCAATATTTTTAACAATATTGCAATGTCAGGGTCAGCTTTGCGTTTGTTATCAATTATACCCTCTAGACGTGTACCATTATTATTACCAAAACTGTACAACTGTACGATAAGTGGGCACAGTCCTGTCAGAGGCTCAAAAGAGTACCCAGGTGCAATTCTTAGCACCAAAGTGGGTATTGAATTTCATGGAATAAATTATCTCATCAATAATACTCAAGGGAGTGCTATTCATATGTCGTCAGGAACTATACATGTGAAAGGACATCTTGTTTTTGATCACAACAGAGGACGGCTAGGTGGAGCAGCATATTTAGCAGACCACTCAATTATAAGATTATATCCAGGTAGTTACTTGAGATTTTCAAGCAACCATGCAAGTTTAGAGGCGGTGGGCTATACGTAGAAGTAACAGCCTTGCAAGAAGTAACCTATCCTTACAATCCTGGATGTTTTATTCAATACTCAGAGGCACATAGACCACCATCTGAATGGAAAGTAAGTTAACTGTATTATTTAGATAAAGTAAATACTTTATCTTAATTTTGCATGAACTTGGTATTTGTACTTTGTAGTGGGCATATTCGAATTGCTTCATTGGGCATTCTCCTGTATAGAATATGTTTGGGCACAGTTTGCCATGCAATTCATTGGTGGAAACTTTGCAAATAAGCTCGGAGAGTTTGGGGTCCGTAATGTGTTGGCCTGAAAGTTGAAATATAGCCTTCTCAAATTATGCACTAAGTCGTACACCGAGAATTAAACTGAAGGTAGAATTTGCTTTATCAATTATCTCTATAGGTAACATACCGCAACTTCTGACGGTAATTCAATAAATTTCAAAGTCAACTCAACAAGAATGTCTTAAATGCTAATTAATGAATTCAAGATACAACAAGCTACACAGGTACTGAGAAAAATAGTATATTGTTATTATTAATTCCCATCTCTTATAGCAGTTTGACCCAGTTAGTATGATCGCCGTTTTAGTATGATATATTGTATGAAGTTGTGCACAATTTCTATTGTAAACACAGTGAAAAACTTAAAATAATTCCAGGCTTGACCTAATGATACTTTATTCTTTTAGCTAGAAATATTGCTACAGGGACGTATTTAACGGTTACCATTACTACCCAAACCCAAGATTCACAGCAAGGAATATAACGAACATTAACCATAAAATGATACAGTTTACTCAAAAATTAAAACTCTAATTGATTTCAAATCAAGAAAACATCTCTGAAGACAAGGAACGAAGTAATATTTAAAACGAGCTACAGTGCATTAACCTAAATCCTTTTTAACTCAGGAGTCTCTAGCATAGTTTCGAGCAAGAAAACGCAATACTACACCTTCAAAGGCGATTGTACTACATGATACTGTGCACAAGCTACAATTACTAGCAGAATTACTTGTAACTACAAACGTACTGAATAACACTAGCAAAAAATGTGTAACACAAACAACTGTAACGTTTTGGGGTTCTGATGATAGCGTTGAAGGGACTCGCTTAGGTCCAGAGGCCCAAGCCAAGTACCGCAGAATACAACTGCTTTCAATGCAACTATGTAATCTAACTCTATATAGTCACATGGCTTCATTCGATAACATAATAAACCGTACGGTGACACAATGCAGATAAAAATCACGTAACACATTCGCAAGTAAACATAGGACGAAATTGCACGGAGACTATACGTTAACACTAGCATGGAGACAGGAAGCACAATTAGCAATCATATACGGCATGTAACACAACTTCTACTGTCCACGACTTCAACCCAACATGTTACACAACTTTACCGATGAGGGTAAACAAGCCAATACAACACGTGAACATGTCAAGTGCTTTACAATACTTATCTGTACATTACGAGGTATTTGCCAAAGAGTACATATTTCCCAAGTTCATGTCATGTGCTTTCACCTAGGCTTGTCTAGACTATACAAGGCTTTATTTGCGCATTGGTTCGATTTAAATTTAAATGGACTCTTGGGCTGCAAGTAAACACATGGATGCTTCATTTCTTGTTCCTCGATAGGATCTGTCCTCTTCATGTATTTTTGCTATTGTAATGATTAGATCTTTAAGTAGTGCTAAGGTTGATGCATTCAGTTTCATACTGCCTACTGTCAGTGAGCACTTCCTCTATAGGTTGTTTAGTTGTATGCTTCTCTATGTAGCCTTACATAGTCTAACCTTGCACACTGACTCTATGCAAATAATCACATGATAATTTTTTGAAATTATGCCAAATATTTCACCTATATTAACGAATGAAAGATATTTGAAATAGAATCACTTTGATAGTAATGGGGTACATAATGATAAGGCTGTGAACTGAAATAATCTTTTTTTGCGATCCACTGGTGCAGTATTTGTCGCATTATGTAATGTACTATCCTGCCAATGCAGAAAAGTTAAGGGATATAGAAGGAATTATGTTAACATGCAGCATGTTGTCAATTAAAAAGTAAGCTTTAGTGATATGCTATGGAATGAACTAGACTCAAGGAGAAAAGAAATGAAAACTGTAAAACAATTCACAAACACATCAGATAACTCTAGGGCATAAAGGAACTCTTATTTTACCTGATTATCTCATAAATGCTTTGAACTGCCTTTACGTTTGCAGCTTGTTATGCATAATCGTGATTATTTACTATTGTAAAAGCAGTTGCTGTAATAAGTAACTGCTTTACTCTGTAAATAATTGAAATGAAAATAAAATCAAATGAAGATTATTATGATAATAAGTATGCATATTGGGATTGATAATAATTACAGTAACTCATATTCCATTCTCAATTATAAAGTTGGATAAATCAAGTAGACAATCTTTATCAAAGTGTTTGCATCTCAAAGTTTGAGGTCTCATGTTAAGTTAACATCATAAAGATAATAATTATTGGAGAATATAACTAGGAATGGCTTCTTCTCCCTAAGGTCCACTTCCAAGCAAACTAGGATTTCGTAGTTTGGAATTCAGGTGTGAAATTATTATTTCCAGCCTGTATAAGAACGTTTGGCTGAGAACAATGAGTGGGCTTTATCCGCATACACGATTCAGTGTTTCTGGGTAAAAGCCGAACTATCAAATGTGTGCTAGCAATGTCCAGTGGATAGTTAAGTTAACTATCCAATTGATATTGTTAGCACACATTTGATATGGAGCTCCCGAACGCGAAAGAAAGCTGCAGCAGGATATAAGTAATTAAGAGCATGGTACCCCAACAGTGGCGATTCTACGGGGGGGGGGGGGGGTTTAGGGTGGCACGGTCCCCTCAGGAATTTTCCTGGCCACTTTATTGGTGGGGATGGGGGTGGGGTTGGGTGGGGTGGGTTGGAGTGGGGTGAGGTGAGGGACCTCTATCACGATGCAATTCTTCTTTACCTCATACCATTGCTAATTTTTACTCTTTCGATAGCTTTTGTCAAGTCTTTTATACTCGCTGTTGTCTTAAATAGTGAGATGGTCATTTCCTTGCATTGAACTGGATGTGCCAATAAACGGGGCGTGACAATTATAGGAGGTGGCCTAAAATTCCCCTCCAACCTGCGATGGCTGGCGCCGCCCCCTAGCCCCCAGTTCTTGTAGGCTAGAATCGCCCCTGTAGCCCTAAGAGACTTAACAGTGATGCCAGCAATTTATGCTAAAATACTGTTTGTTTGTGTCTGTGTGTTATAAATGCGGAACTTTAGAGAAAATGTTGAACTGATTGCAAGCAGGCAACAAATAGTTCCCTTATAATACTTGCTGTGCTCTTTGAGAAAAATAGGGCCTTACTAGCATGGTGACGAAAGGAATTATCCCTATACTGAGAACCTATGAATAAATAGAGCTGAAGTTTGTACATATTTCCGATTGGATCAGCCATGTGTCTAATTTTGTACATATTGAGTATGCAACTTTGTATCCTCGTTACTTTGCACAGCTTAGGGAGTAACTTTGTGTTTAATTTGTAACAGGTCTGTACCAGCTTTTATAAGAATAATTGCGATTAAGCACTATTATGGTGTTCTAGACCAAGGTTAAATTGGAAAATAACAGTGCATCATCGGAAGGAGCTGACATATCTTTAATGACTTGTCCCTTGCTCCATTGCAAGATTCTTGCTTTCCTGGGCTATTTTCTACTTAAAGGCTAGGCTACTTGAGTGCTCGTTAGCAACTATTTACTTATCTTTCTAGACCAAAGTCGAATTTACAAACAACAGTGCATCATTGAAGGGAGCAGCCCTTTTTTTGAACAGTCTTGTTGGTTGTCGATGGGGAGAGGATGATGCTAGCAGACAACTTAATCAGACGCTAAGATGGGCTGACAAGATAACTTACGCTGATAACTTTATTTTGTTGGAAAATAATGGAGTTAAAATTGAAGGACCCAAAGTTGATATTGCAACTGACACATATGATTACATTGTTGGAAATCCACATAAACCGTTGAAGGTAAGCTTTAAAACTGAGGGCACATTTGGTGCCGTGCAATTTTGATACAGTAATAGCCCGCGTATAAGAACCTGAATTTTTCAATTTAGCTTAAATGGGTTCTTATGTAAATGGTACTTAAAGCAAATTTAAGCTGCCATAGTTCTTAAAATAGGTTCTCTTATTTTTATACCAATTCTATCTGAATATTCTACATATAGCAGTAACATCCTATACATTAAGCTTGAAAGTTTAAAAGCCATATTAAGTTACTTTCAAATAGCTGATTGTCTTAATCAAGCAGTTTCTACCAATACACTTTTACAGAAACTCCACCGATTAGAAATTAGCATAAATTTTAGTGTAAATATGTTCTTATGTGCAGGAGACTTGAAATGAAAAATTTAGCCTAGCAGGTTCTTAAAACCCTGGTTCTTATACTCGGGCTATTACTGTATTTCACAAGGTAAATCTAGATGTTCCTTAGTGTGTCTAGACGAAGTCTTATTGTCATCTAGCACTCATTACATTATCACGCATGAGCAGTGGCCCAGATTCAGATCCGACATAAGGCAACTGGAGCAAATATGCTTCTGAACGGTTATCGGTTTTAGCCAACATGGACCCATCTCCCCTTTCCTAGATTCAAAGCCCAAAGGGCAGAAAATGCTATTTATTTCTTTTAAATGTTTGCGAAAAGCCATCATCACTGTCGATTGGCAATTAGGAGGAGCTCAGAAATCAAGTTTGCTTAGAACTTACAGTCCAATGCATACTCCTTGCTATTTCATCATGTCAATGATGTATAGAAATCGAGAATTAATTGCACTTAACTGTATGTTATCAACTCAAAGCTATCAATGACTAACATTTATCGTATAAAATTTCTCCCTAGGTGGCACCCGGAGAGAAATTTACTTTCAATATTTCGGCAATAGATCAACTTGGAAATAAAGTCTATAGTGTTCCTGTTGTTAAGCAAATATTTGAGCGCTCTGCAACCCAGGAGATTTCAGTTGGGGAGCAATATCTTGTGCTTCATCTTGGGCAGAAAACGTATCCTCAACTTTCATTAACACTACCTGGGATTGAAATGTATAAAGAAATAGTTGAAGCAAATGCTACAGAGTTCATTCGCATATCTGACACTCAGTCAAGTTTCTTAGTGGAGAAAAAGTTGCGATTGGAGACTCAGAGGTGCAACCCTGGCTTTTTTTTCGATGGTAACACATGTGTCTGCAATTCAAGCATTCCAGGTCTAGAAAGGTAGGTCAAATGATACTTAGATTTATTGGCTGTAACTTCTAATAATTTAAGTTTGGTATGGTAAGGTTAAATAGCACGACATATTCATTAACGTCTTCCAGATGTTGTGGTAGAACAGGAACTGCCTGAATGAAATACCTTGTTTGTATTTGATGAATATCTGCTTGCTATATAATTTATTTCAAATTTTATCAACATGCAAATAGATCGCTATTGTTGGTCATACACCTCCTTACATGCTCACTGATGCAGGCTCCTATTGAATTATGACAGGGTTCTCCAAAGTTATGCTAGTGAGGGTCAAATACAGAATAATTGGCGAGGTGTCTAGTCACACACTTGGCTTAGACAATTGACACTTGAATATAATTTGCATTGCTAAATTCATAATAAAGTAATTCTATAATCTTCAATACATGTAAGTCTGCAACTTAAGAAAGTCTTCCCCAGTGGGAGCAATGATGTTGTGCTTTGTATTACAGGATGTGTAAATGTTAAGAGGAAAGTTCGATAGTTGAGGCATGAAGGTTTATACAGAAACTATTGTCCATCATTATGGTGTTCAACTTGTTTTTATTCAGAGCTAAGAGGAAAAATGTTTCTTCACAACTGTATGTTAAGCGAATAATGCGTATTAATCTTTTTGAGTTGCTTCTCATTAGAGGAGATTTATCATTATCAAAACACCAATAGAAGTGCAGGGAGAAAAGGAGGCTGTTGCGGACACTAATTATCTCATGGCATTGAATGCGTTATAGTTGCAGAATCAATTCCATTTCTTTTGCATCCACCTGAAAGAAGCTCGATAACAGGCTAGTTTTTTACACACGCATTATGCTTTTTCTTTTCATTACCTCGCAGATGCAGCA